>JARACY010001583.1:0-55433 GCA_029255725.1 Scrobipalpa atriplicella
GGTGGAAGGAGCAATGAACCGAATGAATATTACACATATATTAGGATATTACAACCTGTGTGAGAAACAGCTTGAACGATGGCTACTTTTAAAATCAACACGTCTTTAAGAAACGTCAAAATTCTCAAATTGTAGACGTCAAAGTCAATTCAGAAAGGTTATTATACTTATTACGTACGATTTCTTTGACAATCCTACAAACCTACAAACGGCAAAACAACTAAAATCAAGATCGAGCTTCCGATAAACCTTTATGTACGGGACGACATTCTTGCAAATGCCAACCAAAATGGTAGGGCACATACCAACGATTTGTTAGAAAAGGCAGTGATTAATTCAATGTCTTTCGTTATTCCAATCGAGTTAATTTTACCCAGAATGCGGACGATAAATAAGGGCCACTGTGAGACATTTGTCATTTTGAATGATTACGCACTGATTCAGTAGTTCCGGGGTTTCGGTCTTTTTTGTGTGGTTGATAAAGCTTTTGTTTTTCTAAAATGCTCAAGATCAGAGGCAGAAAGCAGATACAGGGTGAAAGGAACGATGCCCTGAAAACTGGAAGGAGTTTCTCAGTCTATTAAACCGAACTACAAACATATTACAAAGAATTTTAATTCTTCTGCTAAATCATTAAAAGCTTCCTCATACAAATTGTTTGATAAAGTTGTCATTTGGGGACTTTTTCCGTTTCAGAAAGAATGTCTTTGTAAAATTTGTTCAGTTTCATTGACCAGTAAGATCCTTGGAAATATTTCTTAAGTATCAAGGATAATTTCATCATCATCCTAATTTTCATGTGTCATCCATGTGTCATCAACAAAAATAAACCAATCTAATAATACCTATCCGAAGTAGCTTAGTGTGTCTAGTCAAACTTATTTTCGTTGAGCCATTGATGATATCGATTCAATAAATAATTCACCTAATGTTTTGGAAGGTGTCAGTTTTGCCCGGACCCATGTTGGTTTTATTATAGACTCACTTCCGTTCTAATTCACATTTATAGAGCGTGTTTTGGATTTATGTAAGTACATGCAAACTGTTATTTCGTAATTGTTTCTTTTTTTATTGTTATCCAGATTTGTTAACGAATTGAAAACATGGTTATTATTGACATTAGATCTGAAATAAGGAAAGGTATATAGTTTGAGGCAATTAACTTGGCATAAAATGACACAGTCCGCGCTATGAAAATTAGACCTTAAATTCAAGAGCTTAGGTGCAAACTTTTTTAAACGAATTCAAAAAGATTGCCCTTTAGTGTTTGAATAAGAAATTAGCAAAACATTTTGATATTAGTGATTTGATTTTAATATCTATAATGCTAGAGAGAGAAACTATTTTAAATTGGAAAATACGATAGATTTATTTATGTTATCCAGAAATTAGTTGAAGCGGGCGATCTAAACAATGCGGACACAGCTCTTAATCTGGACATTCCTGTTCTGTTGACAACAGAAATTCTCTTTCTGATCAAAATACTACACAACAGAACGTAACCCAAATATTGAAGCTCCTAAATTTAGAATAAACAAATTAAAAACGTTTTACAGGTACTCCGACTAAGAAAGATTTCATTAATTTTCCAACAAATTTATGTAATCAGAAATTAGTTTGGAGAGGCCAGAAATTAATATCAGCGCTTTGAAGAATTGTTTTATTAATAAGAAAAAACATAAAAATACGCTAGGAGTCGTGAATTATCCAACCACGGTTATAAAACGTTTAATTTGTACATTGTATCTTAAAGGCCGGCAAAATTAATTATCGTTCGCTTATTTTTTAATTAAAATTAGATTTAATGAAACGGCCGTCGACGTAATCCGTAATATTTCATAAAAGATGGAAATTTTAGTGGCGCCATATTGTGAGAAAAGGCATTCATTTCGGCAATATTTTGCATCTTTAAGTGACTTTATTTCCACATTGGCCTACTTTCTTAGCTTTTCCTACCATTCCGTTTTAATTTTCTTAAAATTTCAATTCCGCCATGATAAATCTCCTTAACTCTCTATAAACAAGATTTAAGTACCTTTAATGTATAAACTTCGATTTTATTTCTTCGTTCCTTCGTTAAAAGGGGTCTTATTTAAATTGAGCCTATTGAAAGCAAATATCTCAATCGAACGACTCACCTAAGTAAATTTTTGTTGCCCCACCTAGCAATTTGTAAACATTGGTTTCATCTTTAAGACCGGCTGCTTCAGTTCAAATTCAAAACACGGAGAGGCATCAGGAACCCAATCACTTAGTAGGTCATATCGGCTCTCTCAAACCAACTGAATTAACATATTTTCCCTTATCTTCGAATATGGACCCGACCCGAGGCTTATCAAGGATGTTTTAACCGAAATATACAACAAGGGTGGGTATTCTGGGTATCGAGCTCCATTCTTCGGTGAATCTTTGATGAAGGAAATTCAATCTCATGCAAATGGGATAAAGGATGTTCTTATTTGAAAGAGACATGGTGATATTTGTTGCGATCAAATATGATGCTGGGTCGTGTACAATCTTGTTGGGGAAAACGGAACAAGTTACTCTCATCAAAATGACTGTATCAAAACGTCACATGATTCGATCATCTTTGCTGCTGAAATCTTTGCGTACGACAAATTTTATTCAAACTTTACTCACACCGACTGAAAAGTACTTATTAAAGTACAAACGTAACGTAAAAGTGAAACAAGTCACCTTCTCGTAGTGTTTGTGTACTCCAGCTGCTTTTGAACAAATGCGCCCACGCCCACCGCAGACAAGATTACGGCATGTTTGGGAATAAATCTTACGCCGTACATTGCGGCTGGTTACAATACAACCACAAATAAATGTCGTCGGCGGCGCTCCCCTAGTCTGGTTTCGGCCAACCGCACCCCAAGTCTACAACAGTACCTACTACGCTAAAACGCGTTACAGAGAACCATTTGTAAGACGTGCCTTTGTTGACGCAAAGAACGTAATACAACCGGAATGCAACCACTCTATTTCTGTTTGAGCTCGACCTCATGCATCAAGTCAATAGCTCGTGGTAAGGGGATGATGTAATTTAGTGCATATAGTATCTACTAGTAACGCTACCCGTTTTAGTTAAAGAGTTTTTGGTAGGGATAAGTGAATATACTATATTGAAATATCACTGTAAACGATTTCAATAATATTAGACCTAAGTGCATGCCTTGTTGAACTCCCACGGGGTATTTCAATAACCTTCCCTTCACTGAATTCAAATATAATTCCCGATTCCCAAACGATAGAATCTAATTTGAACGGAAACTAAACTACCATTCTGAATACCGATAACTGTTCTCATATTTTACAGGCTAACAAATAGGATAGCAGTATTTTTCACGGTACAAAAGCACAATCAAAAATTTTATCGACAGAGCCCGAAGCGCGACCTTTTCACGGCTTTTTGATTTATGTGTCTGTCGTACGATAAAGTGTGGATAAAGGGTATCTTTAGTACACGAATAATGCTTTATTTTAATGTTACAACTTCTCTTCTTACACATTTGTTTTCAAGAACTGGGGGTCACAAACACATTTTGTAGATTAGGAACTTGATTTCGGAGAAGACTGCGTTACACCAAGTGTCTAACAAAATTACATGAAAATAAAAAAATCAAAGATGTTGTCATCATGATGATATACAGGCACATCTATTAGACTTCTAATATGCTAGTACCAACACAAAGGACGATAAATCACCCGGAATAATAATTGACGTCAGAACAATTATAAAATACGAAGTTTATGTCATTTGAGAGGCAATTATACCGGCCGCCTTTGCCCGCAGTCTCGAAATGGATTTATCATTGAATAGTGACTATAACAATAATTTGGTTGTGGCCAATGCAATTACGTTCCGTTTTACCCACCCCCGAAATCTCATTGGCGATGATTGCACCAATTGTCTGAATGCGGGTGCCGATGGCTTGTTGACGATATAAATTGTAATAAAATTATGGAAAATATATGGACGATGTGATAATATTCACACCATTATTGGCCACATGTCGCGTCAAGTGGTGTTTCTATTTGGAACCACAGATGAATAGATGCGATAAATGTGATTATTTATTACTTTTTGGCCGTGATAAATCAAAACCAAAACATAAGCCAAACCCACACTTTTTTTATTGGTGCTAACAAGTTTTACTAAATTGAGTTGTAATAACTTGAGAAAACCAGAAAGGCATTTCTAAGTTACTTATAGTTTCTAACTGTAATAAACTGGTAAAATATTATTTAAGTCAAGTTTAAGCACAGAGCATAGATATCTATTTGTAAAGTATCAGAAAACATTAAATAAAATAACATTCCTTTAAGACGACTCCACATCTTGTAGCTAAGCTTCTTACAATACTAGAAACGAGATTGAAAAAGCATAATTCGAAAATAATTGAAATGCTTTTCTTGTCCTAATGGATTAATGCTGAAAATGCCTCATCGGCTTATCAAATGACAGGGGTCGTCATCTTCCAAATGAAATGTCCCATCCTAATGCCCATTTTTATTATACGACTCTCCCTTTCATGGATATTCCTTCTTATAAGAAAGACAGAGAGAGAAAATTATTTGAAGAAAAACATAATGCAGGGTTAGAAGCGGGTTTCGTGTCACCCCGCAGCAGGTAGATCAATAAAAATGGCTGTTTCATTAACTTTGTGTCAGACAGCACTTATAAAGACATTAAAAAGCCTCCATTCGGGCGCCTGTTAACGTTTAACTTCCCTATGAATTTGTCCCAACATTTTATCTATTTTTTCCTCCTTATCTACAACACGATATGCTTGTTAGATTGCACTACCGAACAGTATTTCTGTTGTATCAGGAATTGAATCTCCGCTGTGATCTTCGCTGCGAGGGTCTCTATCTTGTCAATTAAAAATAGATATGAGAACCCTCTGGAGAAATTTTATATGGTAAGGTTGCGTTATCGAGGAACGGGCCCGCATTAGATACTCTGCATACGTTCTCTAATGAGACTCTGTAGGACATAAAGCCTCGCTAAGTAATGGGAGTGCAGGGGCATAATAAATATCATCGAACAAAACGCGATGGAGGAAGTACTACGTTGCATGGATAAACGACTCACAGCGCTCTCATAAACAAGGGGCATGTAGTTCTCAAGACACGAAAACTGTTTGACATACGAGTACACATAGGAGTATTTTCCAGAGAATTCGGGACTTAATAGAAGTCGACTGGACAACCGGCTGGGAAATCTTTTATTGGTACCTATCCGTCTTTATTATGGTAGTTTTTACAAACAAGTGTGTCGATTTAGCCATAAAACGGAAAAACTTACCCTAAATAAACATAGGTGGTGTTGTTGACGTATCTTTTTTCTTACTTTAAAATATTCATAACGTAGAAATAGCTCGTAGAGATGTTCAAACTAATCTTCAACTTTCACCTTTACCATAAACACGTTGAGAGTGCGTCAAGTCTGTAATTGGCATGGTATCCCACTCTGTCACTAAGCCTCGAAGGACCTCGTCTTTGTTTTCAGACAATACCTCGCTTTGACTTGAACCATCTTCAAGCTTAAGGCACAGAACTAGGAAATAAATAGACTAACTGTTTCTCTACAACTACATCGAATTTGACACATAGAAATGCTGATGTTCTAAAATCTAGGTAGGAGGTTTTTTTTTAAGTCGTCAAACATTATAATATGATTTAAAAGGAGAACACATGACAAGCTAAAGATTTGACTAAGTACTTGATATTTTACTACTATTGAAATATGGCAATAACTCTATCTATTTTCATTCTCAAAATTTACTGGAAATCTTAAGCATTAAGTGTTGAACTAACAACTAACAAATGATTCAAAACACTTCTATTAATCTCAGTTATTTGTTCTATGACAATCGCGCTATAGTTGAAGATTCTAAGCTGAATGATGAATGCTGAAGACGTCGAGTGTTCTTTTGCCTATTTATACAGAGTCTTTTGTCTTCAAGTTCATGGATAAGGTCATTGTGAATAGGAGGCTTAGCTGAGACCCGGTGTAATTAATCTTTCTTAGTATTATGTTTCTACGTAGGTAGGTTTTGTTTCAAACTTGAAATGACAATATTAATTTTAAACAAAGTTATGCATGAAGTCTGTGGTGGAGTTAATTTATTGTTTTGTAGTTTTTTGCCTGCTTGTTTTTTTGTACGTTAAGTTACCTATAGCAAGTAAGGTACTCGTATAGTATTACTCGTCCAATAAATAGGTACGTTTTACTTCAAATTAGTCTCTTCAGTTGCTATACTTAGGCTCGTATTTATAATAAGATCTCAAGAGAGACAGCGAGTTTGAGTTCGTATCAGAAATGTCATTTCAGTACAAAAAGACATGTCAAATCCATACTTAATATTGCTCTCAATCTTGAGATCGTTTTATAAATACAGGCCTTATACTGACCTCTGACTGAAGGTAAAATATGGTAGGTATCTAGGAGTAAAAGGGCCTAACGTATCTTTCAAAGTGTTGTAAAGCTCCAGTTGTAAGTCACTATCATTACCACACTTCCATTATAATTATCTATTTTATTGGACTCTAGCTAAGGCTGATGCTGAAATTCATCATTGACATAAGATAAACCAAGAAACTGATCATGTTCAGCTAACTAATGTTTGAATAGGGTCGTACAGCTATTCTGCTATGACATCATCATCAGGGTCAATTTTATTCTTATTTTTTTATTTATTTATACATAACACCTACCATAAAGCTACTATACCAGCCATAACAAAGTGTGAATTTATTTGGATATCAATATCTCGTATAATATTACTGTTCTAATAAATTTCAAGCTTCAAGTGAATTTATGTGAAACCGCTCGTGATTTTGATTTGAATTTTAATTAAGTAATGTAGCCAATGACAACCATTAATTCTGCTAATGTAGGTGGGTTGTCCATTTTATTAAGTTGTATTGGATGATTTATTTATGTTAAATAAAACCAAATTAGGTAAGTAAATACCCATTTAAAAAAAAGTCTGTCTCTAAAAAACCCAGTCTACAACCCAGATGTAGCCTGAACTGAAAAGATTTTTCTCTTTTATTTTACCTAAACTAAGAATAGTTTTAAGTAATTAAGTTTTCTTGTAAGTAAATTTAAAAAAAGATAGTAAATCATTATACAAATAAGTAAATATGTCTAGACGTCTAACTTAGTACTCATCACTAAATCTACAGGGGGAAAAGACTGCTACTCAAAATTTGTAGGTTTTGCTAAAATTCTATGTATGTATTAACCATAATTGTAATGGCGAATTAATTAAATTATCTTTAAGCTAAAATACCAAGAACTTAAAGAATTATTTTGAGACGTTAAATTTTACTTAAATTATTTGAAAAACAACATTAAAGATAAGTATAAAAAATGTTGTGAGGGAGATAATCCAGCCCACTGCAAAAATAAAATATTTATCTTAAAAAAGTACGAATCTAGAAGCAAGTTAAGATGACATCAAAAATAGAGATCTGAAATGATTTGTTTTATTATAGGAGTAAGCATTGCGTGAATATCAATTGCAAGGGGTTTGGTTTATAGTACTTATTTACCTATGAAGGAACTTAATATTTTTACGTAACTTTGGATAATTTTACTTGAATAAATACAATTAAAAAAACTTAATAACAATGTTAATTTTGAACTCCTAAAGATAAATAATATTATGGATTTTATTTTCAACGTTTTGGGTTATTTCAAGGAAGAAGTTTCTTAAACTTCTGCTATATAACTCTCTCTACTTTCGACGCAAACAGTACTTTAAATGAACATTGGCAACGAATGAACACTTACGTAAAACTACACATTTGGGCCAATTACAGATAAAAGAAAAGACCAAAGCAGGCAGTGGTTTGCATTCTAACCACATAATAACCCACAGTCAAATTTGTCTCCAATTAGCCTCGATTCTCGTAAGAACCGCATTCCGTGCTTATAAAACTTTTTACTCTTTTATCGCCACCCACATTTCATTACTGGGGAGACCTCACAGCATTATTTTATATACATTCGCCGAGATATCCAGTTTAATAAATCAAGAAGGATATCGTGTAATGGACACCAGTGGAGGACCGATCGTCCCTAAGGACACATAAATTTGTTTTTGTATGTTTTTTAGTAAATCATTTGTTGTGGATACCTGTGATATCGTTGACTAATGGCCTTTTAATAAAAGGCAGTTTACACGTATGACCCGTGTTGGTGGGTCATTATCGGGCACAACTGTTTTTAACGGTCAACCCAAAATTGTAGTGTAAATTAGCTTAAACATTGTTATTGTTATTCTTCAAATTGATTGGGGAAGCACATAAATATCAAACCTAGCATCACATTACAGTACAACAAAAAATATTGATAAATACTAGATTCATAATTTTGTAGAATGCGTAGGTGAAAGAAATATGAGTAAGATTTAATAAATACCATTTCCTGAATATCAAAATAATGAAATTCAAATTTCCGTACTCAAAGATATTCCCTTTGACTTCATAATTTAGTTTTAACAACTAAGTTATTTATATTAGAGTAACTTTGATGATCTTTGAATAAAAGTCTTACAGCCTCTTCTATCATTACTAATTCCGTATTTTCCTCTCGTTCCTGTATTATCCCGTTTCTATCAAGGTTATCTACCTCATCCAGGGTATAAACAAGATCAGTGACTTTACGCACATCTAGTACGTAATTATTTATTTGCAATATGTTGAGACAATTTCCTTTCGCATCTAATTATAGATCAGCTCCTTCAATCATAACACCATCCTTAGTATCCACACTGATATTATCGGTGCAATGTTAATGTTTTTCTACCTGTCTGTTTGTTGCAAGCTTTTATTTATAGGATACTATGGATATGACATTGACATTGGACGTGTATTCTTATTTTAATAAAAAGATAACAAGCTCTATGAAATAAAAGTATGTTTCATACTTTTATTTCATAAATCAAAAATCTATTTTCCAAAATCTATTTGTGCACATTTTAAGCACATTTGTGCACATTTTAAGCAAAATGCACATTTTAAGGATCAGAAAAGCGTATTAAAACATTATAGCAGCTTCAATCGTATATTATTGTAAAAATGGCAAGAGTAAAATTTTTACCACGAAAATTGCTCTACAACACAAATTTTCTATCATCTTCTGCCGTGTGAGTTATCGGTCAAAGCAACCTATCAGCTTTGCTGTCAGATATTTTAAACTTAATTTTCTGTAAAAATCCAAAATCTGTATTACAAACCGCGAGTCACATAGCTTTCTTGTAAAATCGGGTAAAATCGGCGTCGACAGCTCCAAAATAAAAAAAAAGTGTCAGAATTGGTGTAATTTACTTAGCTGATTTCGATATAATGATGGTTTCCAACGGATGTAGCGTGCTACTTATCAACTCCATGTGTTCGACAGATAGATGTCAATGGCTAATTTGACTTTGATAAATAGGGCGTAACATTATAGGCTGTGATGGTAGATGGTGTTATTAATAGCGCACAACTCATATTCACTGAAGTCTAAATAAGTAGATTTTTTAATTGTATATATTGTAATCCAGTTCACTACCATACTGGGAGTGATAGAAAAACATTGGATGTTCCAACTGCCCTTCCTCCCGAACATGCTGTAGAAATCAGTAAAAGGGATTCGAGGGTAACAGGGTATTGTAATTAGGCGATGGGCTGACAACCTGTCACTCCCAGCGATACACAGTACAATCTAAAATAACCTATACAAAGAGGGTGAAGACACTTAGCTTTCATGAAAACTCAGTTCTAACAACAGCTACATTTGCGCTTGATCACACTAATAGCTTAAACACCGTAGTACGGGATCATAATGTACTAATTCACGCCCAGGGCACATGTTTAATGTCAGACCAGCTTCAATTTGATTGACGTGCTGCTCTGGAGACTCAAGTAGTCTACTGTTGCAGAGGCTCTCAAACTTCTACGCCCACAATACTGATACAAAAATACTGATACATAATTTAAAGAGCAGCCAGTTAATTTAATTACAGTGTTATTTAAGATCGATTACGATGATGACGATCATGATAATCGAGAACCCCGAAAGTAGATAAAGGTATAGGTAAGTAAGTATATAATAGGACCTTTAAAACAGTTTGTATGGGTGTTTTTGGTGCGCTATAAAAGGAATCTTTTTAAGATATAGGTACCTCCAATTTATGTTTTCTGTGTACCTAATATTAATCCTCTCAAGCATTAAGTCTGTGTCATTCTCCCAAAACATTATACTTATATAATAATTGTACCTCCTCAGCTATTAGGTACATGATTTTCTCACTTTTAACAATCAGCCTCTATTCCCTATAGTAGACCCACACTTTGAGAATCCTTGGACTATCGTTATGCGCTATGACTCTGTTGTTATGACTCATAAAAATAATTACCATTAAGTGGAGCTCCGGTTTTTAAAATTAAATGCTGTTTTAAAAGCATCTCTCGTTCTTAATAAGTAGGATTTGTTACTAAGTTACTCATCGTTTAGCTAAAGCTCGTAAGTACAAAATAAGTGTAACTTATGATGGTTTGTAATTTTTACGCAGCATTATGTCTATTTCACGTAGGTAATTAAGATATTATTGGCTTCCAAAACTCGGCACTGTGCTTCGAGATGATAAATTTTGACGGTAGAATTGATGGCTTTTTTCGAGATTTTCTGTTACGTAGGTGTGCAAAATAATCATTATTCTTATTTCTACTACTGGTGACCGCAGAGCTGGTAGCTTCCTAGGCCAACGTATCATTCTGGCCAAACGAAGAGGGAATGCTGCTAGCCTTCTGGAGACCATGTCTAATGGAGACGAGCTAAATGACTTACCTATTCTATTTTTAAGTCTTAGTGATAATTTATATTTATTTTTAAACTGTGTTACTCTTACCTACCTGTCTATTTAAAGCACTTTCACTTATTAATATGTAAATAAAACTCCAAGATGTCTTTTTGAGAAAAAATATTAACATTATATTTTTATGATTAGCATTTCTTTAAAGTAACACTGTAGCAAAAGTAAATGTAAATTGATGTGAAATGTAAATTTCCCTATATTATTCATATTCCTTCGGAGAGACAAAAATAACTTCAAGTAATATTTACAAAAATAAACATAAAAATATCATAGTTGCTTGAACAAGCACAATTTCAGGCTCTATTAGATATTGAAGGATCGATGTGAACGATCCATCATTTGTAAGCAAAATAGATACTACCCTATGAATCATGTTACAACATAAGGTAAGGTAGTTCAAGTACCTATAAATTAGTCTCCATCTAAAAAAATACACGTTTATGTTTCTTGGAAATCATGTTCTTATTCTGGTATACGATATTCTGTCTTCATCAATTTTAAGAATTTCTGTAGATGATCTCCTAATCTCCTAATTCTTAGAAACAATTAAGATATTTTCTTAAAGACTTTATTGCGATAGAGGCAAGAAAATGGTGAATAGACTTAAAATCCTTCCCACAGCCGATATTAATTTATTTCGTACATTGCATTCTTAAATTATTGTTTTCTGTTCCCTATTCATTTTCATTTCAAATCATTCTTTATTCTTAAAGTTCCGACGTCGTATTTCCGTGTCCACTTCAAAAACCATACACTGGTCTTCTTATAGCAGATGTCCAGTGGCGTCTGCGACCACTTACTAAACCATCAATTACCTAAAAAAAAACGCAATTCGGTCCCCGGCAACCTGGAGCCTGTTTTATTTTACGAATTGCATGTTCCATCTCGATGTTCATTGCATAGCCCTATTGTCCTATTGCTAACAATACCAGGTATATTAACACACTAACCATACCCGCAATCTACATCGAATTGCACCTACTTCCAATTTGTAAATTTTAACAGTCCCCTGTCAAACAAACTCGCTCATTCGCATAATCCGATCATTTAGCTTCTGCCACCGTTCGTTCTTCCTGCTCTATGACCAGAGGCGTAATACTTTACTATGTATTACATTAGCAGTCAACGAGAACACAATAGCTCGTAGAATCGTGTTCAATCAGTCGGTTGGAAAACTATAGACGTGTTACGTGCCTAAAAGGAATTAAATTTAGTGGGCCAGTTTTAGAATTATCTTACTGGAGGACAACTCTCTGGGAATTCGTAATAATAGAAATAGATTTTAGGTCAATCAATTTTTTTAAACTTTCCTGTTCGTATTTCTAGAAAATTTCAACTTTTCAATACTTACTTAAAGGCTGAAGATTACGAATTTCTTTTATTTTCACCGTACATTGTTAATGTACAAAGTCAATAAATAAATTTACAAATCAATTTTCAAATATCTCCGTTTTGGTACACCAACACCGAAGAATTTCCGAGTGACTCAGTGAAGACACCTGGTTTCTTGCCACATCTCCAGTTCAGTATAATTCCATGAATTGACATGCCTAGAACGCCGTGGGTGGGCGATGCACCTTGCACAACAACAGAGCACTATACGTTGACCCTGCTTATCCTACAGGCACAAACGGTGCTAATTCCACCATAACAATGTGCTACTGTAGCCATAATAATGTGCTTCATTATCGGAGGAGATGGGCATAATGTGCGATCTGTGGTACATTTCTTCGCGGTCTAGTTATTGAACTCGTAAACAAACCTGACTTAAGTTCAGTTTCTAAGACGGATAGAGCAAATAAAAGAAGGAATGACTGTCGAATTGTTTGGATTGCTGTAAAATATTTCAGTATCGCAAGGAAACCCTTAAAATACGTGGCAGAAAACTAGTTGAGACTTAAAGCACAACACGTCGCTTTTAGAAAGTTGGTAACGAATACACGACTTTATTTTGAACGGTTTGGCACTATTCCAGCTCTAAAATTGGTTTCGATGCAACACGTTCTTACAGAGAAATTCATGCAGAGCAGTCGACTCCGGTATGGTCTAGTGGCTAGGATACCTGGCTCTCACCCAGGAGGCTCGGGTTCGATTCCCGGTACCGGAAACTCTTTTTGCATTTTTACAACCTTAATCTTTGCAGCGCCAGTAAAATTGCGATTGTTTCTTCCGATAACTTGTTCAGTTGTTACATACTTTTTTCTGCAAATTTTTACACCGTCTTACCATCAATGAATATAGCGTCGAAACAATAAGTAAGAATAATAGAAAAGGCGATAAGACGCGAGAACTGAAATCACTTTTTGCCAACTTTGTGGTTGCATTGTTGTACGCAAATGACGCATTCGGCTTAAACGCTTTTATGAATGGCCACAGACTTTTTCCCATCACTAATCTATGGCTTAGCATGTGCTAAAGCTTTATCGTTACAGGAAGTATTAGGGTAAAAGTGGTCTTTATGGTCCAGACGAGTCATTAGCACTTGCGGCGTCGTACTTGCAGACTGAGTCAAGGTGTCCAGTTTTTTGTACGTCTTCCGCTCCGGCGCCAGATCTATTCCGGCCATCAATATAATATTCAAACACCGTCTGCCGTAAATTTTGTTAGGCACCCGAATGCATTATGCTAATGTCACGATTTCCTGTTAACATTTATAAGAGAACCGAAAATTCTTCGCGTGTCGATTCACTATTGTCTCTACATCGCGCTTTTTTAGAAGCCTTTCTCGGAACCAAAGCAACAAAACAAGCGTTAAATTTGCATGGATAATTTATCGCCTCGAGATTAGATTCGGAATATTTTTCGCTCTCATGTCAAATTATAATTTAGATCGGACCCTATTTTTATGGAGACATTATTTTAATATGGATTTCAAGGAATGTCCGCACTCGAAATGATTTATGGATATTAAATATTCGAATACCTTAAACGAATTTCGAAGATATCCTTTAATCTCTGATTAGTCATTAATAGGTTTCTGATTATATTTTATTAAAGGCAAACTAAAATTATTATGAACGTTTTATTAGTAAGGTTGTTTAGTATTTCTGTTACATTCTTCTTAAAGCTATTTAAAATAAATTTGAGATCAATTTTATTACGTTGTTTGTAACATAGTCTTAAATTAGGTAAATGTAGATGATAATTATTGGCATTTTACCCAACTAGCACTTAGCCATTTTATTTTGAATAGCTACATCTTTATACACAAAAGAAATCTTGTGGTGTGTTAGCAATTGTTTATTAAATTTTATATTATCCAATATATTTTGTCGCTTTTTCATGTTAAAATATCAAAACTGCAAGGAGCTATAATAATTGCAATGTCATTCAAGCGTAACGGTTATCACTCGTGAAATGTCACCGTAAAACCAACTGTACTTAAGTCGATGGTCGCTATAATTTCTTCGTCCAAGTAAACCAGATCACAGTCAGGCGTTCCGAGTAAATCTTTATCATTTTCTGCACGCATTTCCTCCTAGACCTGTTTCCAAGCAATTATGGAGATATTTTCTGTATCTGATGTTTACTTTGCGCCTTCATTAAGAGTCTTTCTTGTATTGATGCTTTAGATTCTATCAATTTTAATTGCATTTCTTCGGTTGAAACTAGATGGACTTGTTTTTATTATACAGGTTTAAATCAATTTTGAATATTCTTTTAGAGAGAGAAATTGACACTGCCGTGATTTCAAAAGCGAACAAAGTGAATATAAAAAATACCTCGTTCAGCTTTTTGTTAAAATTTTACTAATATGCGAGAAAAATCGCGCGTCAATGTCGTGTCGAGCGCACCACGCGTCCTATTCATCACGAGCAGGCTTTTTTCGGAAAACGAACAAAAGGTTGACGCTAAACATTCCCATTATTACTTCCATAATAGACAAAGCAACTTTGTTCTAGACAAAAGCGCTGAATAAAAGCTTGTCGCCATTAATTCTAACACTTTTGACACTCATAACGGTGCATCTTTTGTGAGCCAAAGTGAGGAACTTAACCCCGACTAGGCGAAAAATTAGCGCCCAGCATGTGAGCAGTCGGTAAGACCTAACGAAGCAGACAAAGGAATCGTAACTATTTTCGATTACACGTTTCGCTCTCCTTATACATTTTTTGTCGAAATCCAAATTAGTAACGCTGCGATGTCACCTGAGCCGAAAGGGAAGACCGCACAGGGAACAAAGCTGCATATTTTGGTACCAGTGAGCGACCATTCACTACTTATAATAAAATATTGCCGTTGGACCCCACGGGACCGTGTGAGACCCACCAAGTAAGGTTTTTTATGTCGTGCCTCACTTTATAATTGTGAGATACGATGTTCTTGTAATTATTTACGACCTTTCGAGAGCATGTATTACATGAGTTGGGACTTGTTGCTTTTATACAGAGATTAATAAGTCGGATCGTCAAAACAAGTTTCGTAATAAATGATGTCAACAGAAACATAGCAACTAAATTCTTTCGACAACTTTGTATCAAAATAGAAAGACTTGAACCATATCACGTGCAAACTTTATTTAGCTACTTGTGAATACTACCTAGTGGTGACCTAATGGGTCCTAAGGTTTATGAGGTGCCGTGCTTAGACACGCTACTACCCTACGATAGAGCTCGTAAGTCTCTTAACCCTACCGACGCGAACGAGCTCTTTGCACGTAATCTTTTACTGCTACACGACTACAATTTACTCCTTAAAAAGCTTCTACAACCAAGAAAGAATCCATTCAGAAATATTACTTGTTCAAGTACATAAAGTTAGAATCATCTCGCGAGCGCCCCGTAATGGATCCTAGAGTTTACGACGTGCTAAAGTCCCTAGATGTGGATGGAGTAATGTTCATAACACTCAACTGTGTCAGAGCTAGAATGAGTTCCAAAACACTTGACACGTTCACGCTCTCACCTCGGGTTAGACACCTTCCAAAATTTAACACCGAGTTTCCCTCTGTTGTTTGGAAACAAAGTTTGAACACTCCTCAGTCTGCAACATTTCAGCGGTTACAAAATTATGTGATTTAGAAACTTAATTTGCGCCGATGCCGAATCTTCTTTGTCGAATTGCGAAAGGAAGGGGGAATGATAACGAATTACCCTTGCTTCATCTTTGCATCCCGCTGGGTGTCGTTGTGCCATAGTGTGTCAGTACATGACGCACACAGAGCCAACACAAAGCGTAGGAAACGCTTAACACACACATTCTGGAGATCAAAGAACGCGCAATCTGTGTGAAAAAAATAACGTTTTGGTCCCCAAAGGGCGGACCCGTTTACGCGACCCAATTCACGCGAACGATTCGGACGACGAAGAAATTGAATTGAAGTCAGCCCGAACAACAAATTCAAACGCGTATCGAATTGTTTTACGTTTGACGAATTCGCTTTTCGAAAATTTTAAATTCGTTACAATAGGCTATAATGATGCAGGTCTGTTTCTTTGTCAGTATCTGAATGCAGCAGGACGCAGGAATCCGCGCTATGGACTTTAATGGAAGGGATTCTGTTTTGGAAATGTTGTTAGCGATCGTGTGGCGATATCGCAAATAAAATCGTCGGCATTGTTTTTATCCAAACCTTGTCGCTAAATTCCCTGCATATCGATGTAAATTCTGTGTTTGGATTTCAAATTATGCCAAAGAGCTTTGTAACAGGTTTAAGATCGTTTTGTAGTTTTTATTACTCAACCAATCTCTGTCTTTTTATGGCACGATTCTGAAAATATAGATAAGTACGCACAATAAAGATGTAGTTGCGCTGCGACAACAACATTAATCATAGCAAAGAGAAAATTGCCTTCAAGATCAGCGTTTACTTCCAACGATGTTATCTCGCAAAGCTTACGGCCACCATTTGTTAGTGTCTTGTTTAGAAAATCACATCTGCTGAACTTTATTAGGTTGCCTTTTGACAAAAGCAAAGTTGATGGAGGCGCGTATCAAATCGCGCGATTCAGCGCGCTCCTTAGCGCAGCTGGTTCGGGCGAAACGAATCATTCTATTTATTGTTCAGAATCTTATGCGTTATTTATGAAAATCCAAAAGTAATTTGATACGGTACCCGTACCTACCAGGCAATTTCTCTGGAAGTGTGTCACCTTGCCTAGAATTAGACACGCGTTCCCAGCTGATGCATGCCCTTCGATCATCATTTCAGATTGTAGGCCTCTCGCTTTTGCATTTCCTCGATCGGACGAATCATTCCGCTAATCATACGCCAGCGGCTAAAGGTCTGTGGTTTGAGTAATTATGCGATAATGCGATGCTTATCTTTGCGTTGAGCTGAAATGGTAGCGATGGCGTGCACGAGACTGAATATTAGGCATGTGTTGGTAATAATTAAGTAATTTGTTGCAAAATACACAACATTAAGTGAAAGCTTGGTTGTGAGAGCACGATGTGCGGAGGAAGTGCGGGCCGATCGTCTGCCACCTTATTACGCGCGAGCACCACCGACTGGCCCGTTATCCCGCGCAAGCCGAAGCCCAAGTTTTTTGCCGCACGGTAGCTGCGCCGATTTGATTGCTCCGCTTTTTGCTCTCCTTTTCAAATAAAGCGAAGTAATTGTTTGTTTTAAGTTCCGTAGATTGCGTCCGCAGCACGGATTTGTTACAGACATTTTTTGTGTTAGAAAATAGAGTCTTTAAAACGGTCGAGTGACTCGGACATTCGGACGCTCCTGATCTCCTTTCAGACGGTTTTACCAAACGTTACATTCCTGTCTTTTCTTACAACGGATTTTAATTTTAATTCCAGCAAACAGTGTTTTGATTTGAAATGTGAAATTAATTCAGAATTACTGGGAGCGTCTGCTTTTTGCTCCAGAGCAGGTAACAGAACAGGAAACGGGTTGTCTGACGTTAATCCCACAGAAAACGTGTGTGTGCGTGTTGTGTAATCATAGCTTTTAGCCGTACGTGTGTCGACGTCGCCCGCTTTTTATTAAACCGTTCCTCAGACGAAGGGTTATCAACAGGCTCAACTAATCTCATCGCAACCCATCTCTCTTGCACTTGCAAAGCGTGAAAAGGACGATCACTCATTTCTGTTAGAGCGTGAGTTAGTATCAGTTGAGACAACGTATGGCAAACCTGTTAGTCGCAAGTTGCTCTAGCCAGGGTCGTTCATCAGTTCAGTGCAGTGTTCAGAATGGGCTTCTATGATTTAGTTGCCTAGAGGCTTGTAACTAGGATGAGTTTCTCAGGCTACCGGCGACTGGTTTATTTCCGACATGGCTATATAAGGTGTTCGTATTTCCACCTCATATCTCCTGTTGGACACGCGGAGAATATGAACGATTTATTTTCATTGAAATGCGAGCCAGCCGCTGTTTAAATGAAAATTAATTTCTTAACGTATGAGAGGAACGTTGACTAACAAATATATTTAAATGATAGCATCAGCTTACGTTGTAAGTACTGTCAGTAAGGCAGGTTAAACCAAACCAAAACTATAAGGCCTCCAAAAAGCTTCGACTAGGTAGGCACAATCTTAGGTACCAGCCTATGGTACCAGCAGTAAACATGACTAATCACATTTCCTTTTGAATCACACAAAATGCCGAAGTTTTACTTTTCAAAAGTCACTCTCTCTTGTCCACCTCTCGACCCCAACAGTTTCACGTCAAAGTTATAGGGAAATGGGATAATACTGAGGAGTTATCTGTTTCCACATCAAACGACGGGATAAGTCCGAAGACCTGGTTTGACTGAAGGCTGTCACAGTCCAATTAAGGGGTGTGGGGGAGCTTAATCCTTGCAGCTTCCAGCTTCATTCGTCCGAAGCATTCGCTTTTGTATGAAACTAGATAAGCTAAGCTCATTCCTTTGTCATCTACCTAAGCAAGGGATAAAAATTGGCAACAGTTTTCTTTCTTTCAAATTAATAAATCGATATTATTAGAAGTTAATAATCCTGACAACAGTACGAATTTAATTCTGCCTCCAAATTTAGGCCTTAGATTTCAAAGTACCTAACATAACATAACATTAACAAAATAAGTATTTCCAATTCCTTTTATTAATTGCATCCGTCAACGTAGTTAATGCCAAAAATAACGACAGAAATGTCGACAATTCGCCATAATAGGTAAAAAAAGAAACGGTATCTAATTATTGACCAGTTCTTCGTTTCCATTCATGGACAGGTAGATGAAAGTTTCAATAATAATATTAGTTTAGAAAAAGATAAGAAATTGCCTACAAATTGGCTTGGACGTGTGTTTGATCTATAATTAAAGTAATGATCCTAATTCTGGGTCAGTTCCAATAAACTCGCCTTTTTACCTGCTTTACCGTGATTTGCTAATGATTTGGATGTTTTTTTTAAGTGTTTGAGGTTCCGTGATTACCTTTAAGTTTTTGTGAAGCTCCTAAATGTTTTACGATAAGTCTGACAGAACTTTGAATTTCTACATACATTTTAGACATTTTGAAAAATATACTGGGTATAATTATGATCTACTAAGAATTGATTGAACAAGTGAACTATTTTTTTATTCTTAAAATTATCAAAGACAAGTTATAAATTTAGCCTTCAAATTTAAATTCAAATAAATTTTTGCTGTATTTTCCCACCCTGAAGTAAATTATTTCATACTGTAACTAAACAATGATTTACCACACAGAACCCTAACATTGATTCTTTGTTTCACCTGTTTTTATGTTTAATCTTTTTTTTACAGATTAAACATTTTGTTTAACCATCCCTAAGTTTATTGTATCAACGATTACGAACAGTTTCGTGTTTGCTCGAGAAAAATATGCAGATAAGGTTCTGAACTAAGAAAATTAATCTAGAGCAATAGCTGCTCAAACGATTTTAGACCTTATTATAAAGGATTAAAAACTGAATTTTAGATGCGCAAACATTTCCTCTACTACGCCATTCCATGCTCAAGATGTTTGCCGGGAACTGTCATAATTCATTTTTAGTTTTATTATGCTAAATAGTATAGCAAATGACTCCTTTTGTTGCGGTTGCGGCTATAGAAATTAAGTAATGCATATCAAAATAAATATTAAGATGGCGACCTACTTAAATTTAGATTTTGTTATATCTAAACGGTTGACTGGTTACTAGTTGTTATGAAAATAAATTAAGATTGATGAATAACAAAAAGTTAGGGATATTTTTATCCTAGATGTATGAATTAATATAATAGTATTTATCAAAGATATTGCAATTATTTATGATTGAGCAACAATGTGGATAAAACAAAAGTTACCTTCTTAGATCAAAATATGGGCAAATCCTTTAACCCTATAAAATAATATTAACTATAAACTATAAAGTCCACCTAATTCTTTATTTGTAACTATTTTGTTTCCATAACTATAAGCTTGATGAAAATATAAAAAGAACTTTCAAAAGAATATTTAATCCTGGGCGTGAATTTGAATAAAATTGTTTTGTAACCATATCTCTCTTTGAATGATAACAAAATATAAATGGTCCATACAAAACAGGGATTTAATAAGATGAAATAAATTACAATTATAGCATTCACTTTTTGAAAGGATTTAAAACTCAAACAGTCGTATGAATTAAGTTAGATTAAATTGACAAAATGGTTCTATAAATCTTCTTCTTTTTAAATGATTCTCACTTTTTTTTATTCTGTTTAAATCCTTTAATCTGATTCTAATTTGCATAATCATTTTCTAATATTATAGTTTTCTACTTACTTTTTGATAAATAATTTCTATGGAATCCCAATAATTTGGATACCAGCAATCTACTTAGATGATACTTAAGTTGATGCCCAAATTGTAAGCATTAACATAATCTAACTAAACCTCCATCAGCTTAGTTCAGACACAAATTCCTAAGCTTCAGACGAAAAAAAACTGAGGTCAAAAAAATTTAAACAACTTAATGACAGACGCAACGAAACGCGACTTCACCCCAAATAGTCGGGATTAATGTCGATTTAATTAAACCTGTATAATTTTGATCCGGGACTTCGGGATCGTCTACAGGACGATTTAAAACGAGAAGGAAGGAAAAAATTTGAGAAGGCAAGAAGAGTTAAACATTTGCCTTCTCCAAAAGATAGGTAGGTACGTTCATAGACAGCCACCTTTACTTGTAAGTAGCTTCATTAGTTTAAAGTTAAAAGAATTAACCGATTTTCTGAAAACCGTGACAACTATACAATTTAAATTGTTTTATTCGTGTAGTAAATCAAATAAGTAATAGTAAAAAAAAAAAATGTATGGCCCAATCACCACTAGTGACAGCAAAACGTAAGATTGCCTGTAATTTAAATCTCTAATATACTTCAATCTAAAAAATAAAATTCTACCTTTGAAAAATTCATTCTGGATATGGTATCAGTCCAGAACCTGAAAAATAAAACAAGTCTCTACCACCTTATCTCAACGCAAGAAATAACGTTTCCATCCTTATTCATGGAGTATTTTCTAACATCCTCGTCGTAGATTGAAGGTTGTGTGGGCTAACCCCCTATGAAAAGGTCCAACACCGTAGGCGGATCGACTTTATCAAATTACAACCTGTGCCGTTTTGTACGCCGACAAAGGCCCGAATGGCCCGATGCTCTGTGGGCCATCTTTTGAACGCAGCCTGACCCGACACGAACTTTGTGAAGTTTGTTTGGATGTTATAATGTCACAGAGATGTAATGTTAAACATCAGTTTTGTAGATATGATAGGAATCTATAACAACTTTTGGTCGAACAATGATAGACCGCTTCACTGTTACCGATAGAACTATAAGGCGAATCACTTTTATAGCGAACTCAAACTGACATAATACTACGTCTATGTGACATCATCAGTATAAAATATCTGCACATCATCTAGATATAAATTTACTAATATCTCTTTCCGTGATGATAAAGAGCGAACCAGGGAACGTCATCATCATCATCATGTTTAGACTGCTAAATACTATATAATACAATAATAGTCCTCTGGGTAGTTGAATATATAGGTATCATAATCTTTAAATTTATACGATTTTCAAAACTTTCTTTTGTAAATGATTGAGTAGTAACAAAATACGGAAGAGAAACGAGAGCTTAAATCTTAAATCGTTACTTAACACGTGGATGGCGTGCGCAGGCGCCGCGTGTCAATACGAACAACTCTTTTAGGATCGTTTAAGGTGGTTATCTAATTGTACGTAATGTTAGGTTGAAAAGAATAAATGACCATATTATATGACTGGTACCTCCTATATGAAAAAAAAGCCGATATAATGATCTATCTACTACTTGTTATGTACAAGAGCTACTTAAGTACGCATTTTTTTAACTGTTTTCAGAATAAGTACCTACTTAATATCACAATGTATGATTTCAAACACAGATCAGGATATATCAACAAAAAAAAACAAGCTATAAAAAAAAAGTCCATAATCAAAAACTTTTATTAGAGCTTTGTAAAAAAATACTTATTTTAATAAATTCTTCTGCTTAAACTAATCTTTTTAAGGCGATCTCGCTCACGCTTAGGTATATTCTTGTGTTAGCTACTCCATTGCAAAAGTGTACTTTGGTGTTTATTTAGACTTTGGCTTTCAATACGGATTTCCACGAACGACCCATTTCCTGTTTAGTTGGCTAATTTAGCTAATTGCTATGTGTCGTCACATAATTATAGATAAAAAAGACCATTTCTGTTTTACTTGGAAATAATTAATAGAATATCCAATAATGGTTGTCCTACATTTTTTTTATGTCATGGCGGTGCACTTCTAAGCTTTAGACCGCAAAGACCCCACAAATTCAATAAAAACCATGGCGGAACTATTAATAAACAAATAAAAAACGTTCACACCCAATTTCGACTTTTATTAAAGAATAAAAGGATCTCCAAATTCGTTATTAAAACAGTGCGTTCACAAAAAGTTCTTTATACCTGTGGTTGTAGACCACGTTACTAACGCTGCCCAATGAATCTCTTTTCTTTACTAATCTGATGTGAGATTTGTTTCTCCGTCAGCAAATACATTTTGGTTTTTCTGTTGACCAACTTCTCATCTCATCTCTTATTTCCTGTGAAAGATTAATGTTTGCGCATAGGTTACAGTAGTGTGCGCTCCAAACATTCCGGAACGGATGGTAATGCGCTAAGCACACATGCGTTTTGATGCACAAAACATGTGTGATGCGTTTCGATGTTGCTCTAGATCGATTATGCAGGACATCGGACAGAGCATTGACCTTTGGTAATAACCATGGATGCTGTTTCAAACAATAAGCAATGAATATTGTAGATAATTATGGCACAAATGATAAGGGATCGATAAGTAAACATTCTGCTCTACATTTGATTTTATTATTTTTTATCGTGATAATCTTAAGTGCAGGTTGTAGGTAAGTAGGTATAGTATGGGCGATCTTAAGGTTGTAAGATTTTGTGATATTAATTAATGAATTCTTATTTAAAAACAAAGTAAAAATAAAACTCACAAAATCATCACAATATACACATTTAGCCTTTTAAATTTATTTAAGTTGAAAAACAAAATATAAATATTATTTCAAGTCTCAGGCGAAGGAAACAGCCTACTCATTAAGTATTATTATAAGTAAATTACCGTAACGACGAATCATCAAAAACAAAAACGTTTTAACTCAAAAAAGTCCAAAACAATCAAGTTTCATTATGTCTTATCTGACAGCCCACATGATACGGTATTAATTAAACACTGAGCTCATGAATTACCATGAGGTTAATAGTCACCAATGAGGTTGGAGTAATTATGTAGATGAAACTGCGCGGGCGCCGAGTGGGGATGGCCGGTTGTGAGGGTCAAGGATAATGTAGACGCGACAGTAGGCAGAAAGATGTAAGAGCCAGATAATTTAGTGTCTCATATTTTATATACTTTTTAATAAATATAACTTTCTGAACCAATATGTGGTGACTTTTGCAGCCTGAGACATTTTATCCGTTAGGATCTAACGGTTAGGTATATCCAGAATTCAAACGTAAAACGTTTTCTTTTAAATTAATATAACGTTTTATCGTATCTTACCGGGGGTCAGTATCATTCTTAAATTTAATAGTAATGTTTTTCTTTTTCAGGATGGAACATAAGTTTCCTTAGCGCGACCAAGTGTTACTTAATGGAAGAACTTCCTTTGGATTTGTCTCTCTGCGACAAGTGGCTCGAATGACGACTTCACTGGAAAACTACGTATACCCTCTGTGACAATATTCTTTGCCCGCCTTTCTCGCGAGCGAGAGGCGGGTCCGCGCGGTGGATTCTCGCGCTTGGCTCGCGTGCCGCCGCGTGCGCCACCCAAGTGAGGCTACCGAAGATCCGCTAGATTACCCCTCTGTTGTACGCCGGATTATCTTTGCCTTTAAATTCATGTAATATTGAAAAATGTACTTAAATAGATGGGATATAATCGAAGGATGTTGAAGATTTTACCGGTTTTTAGTTTACGTTTATCTAGTAAATAAGTTTAATTTGGTGCAATAATACAGTATTTTGGTCGAGCCATAAGAAATTCTCGTAATCTCTGAATCAGGAGCTCAAGACTCAGATAATTAGATGATTTGTTAAAGGAATCTGTCGATAAGCCCCAGTACAATCTTGGCCTTATAAATTAAATTAGTGTAAGTTCCAGTTAAGCTTACACAACATAAACAAAGTACTTCATACCAATGCCAGCTATCAAATGTTTACAGTGTAAAGCCTGTGTGGTCGTATCAATATTGACATTCAATTGGAAGCAGGTAAGGTGACACCTGCCAAATGTGAAGAATGCGATTAAGGTGGTGAAGTATCGGATTAGACTGTCGACGAAGCGTTATATCAGTTCGAAGAATCAATAGCCTGGTGGATTTGAATGTCTGGGGTGGACAGTCATTTTATTCAATAACTTTAGACAGATTGATTGTCTGACAAAGAGGTAATAATGAGTCTGAAAATATGAGTCGAGGGCATGGTAAGTCATCTCATCAGTGCCGGTCATTCTTTTTCTGATAATGGTCACTAGACAAATTATTTTAAAAGCCTAGAAGGTGGTTTAAAACTCTGGCATCTATCCTGGATACTTACATGGCGTCATCATACTAGCTAGGTATTTATCCACACTGCAGAACAAAAAAACATACACCATAAACACAATTTAACGGAGCATGCCTCTAACCCATCTAATCTTAACTACCGAGCACCATAAGAGCAGCCAATATTATTATGTATTTAACGTGGACTTATCACATGAAAGAGATCACTTGCTACTAATCAATAAGCCGCGGGCTTGGAAACATAGAGGTTGGAGTAATTTTCCTTTAATCATAATAGGCGATTTGCTGTAATGCCTTCATCGGGCACCTGTATTTGGCTTGGCAAGCTGAACTAGGAAGAGGATATGGTTTGTAGTAACAGGTAGTTGCTTTTGTATAGAAATAATGAAAAAGAAAGAAATTTAATGGTTGTGTGTGCAGTCGACAATTCCATACTGGACCTACTTGGTCAAATAGGGCCTACCATATCACGGCGTATTGTGAAGATCCCTCACTATCATCCAAAAACTCTTGGCATTTTTTTATTTTAAATAAAACCATGATGGGTGCTCAGAGAAAAGGAGATCTGAAATTGACGAATTTACGAAAAATCCGTCAGAAACAGATATATATGGCGAGTGTGGATGGAAATGTCGGAAGGGGAAGGCCTCGACACACGTACTTGGATCAAATCGGGGACGTCCTAAAGAAAGGTCAGGTCAAGAGTACCCTAAACTGACGAGCGTGTATGAAAAGATTAATGAACGTGGATGAAGCGAAAGAAGTATGTAAGGATCGTAGCAAGTGGAAAGATGTGGTCTCTGCCTACCCCTCCGGGAAAGAGGCGTGATTATATGTATGTATGTATGTATGTATATCCGTCAGAGAAGATGTTTTCCGGGCACTATTTAAATCGCCTGGCAAAGACGTGGCCTATACTTTAGTATGATGAGTATGATTTTAGTGTCTCAGTTTTATATTGTAGGAACTGTTATATCTCACACAACACTAGCAAGGCTAGGCTAAGCTAAGCTATGGGGTGGTCTATACTTCAGATAAATCTCAGATGCTGTATCGAGCTCCATACAAACGAAGGAAGTAGTGGAGTAGGCAGTGCATAAAGGCGGTTACTTTATCAATAATATGCCTATGGTATGCGGCCTTGTGCATAATATGCGAAGTATATTTTAAATTAGGTAAAGGTGGTTGTTGAACGAACGTTTTTATTGTTATGAATGTCATAGTTTTGCTCAATAGGCTTTGTCCTCGATCGTGACTACAAAACACTTTGAACAAAAAATGGTTTGTCAATATTTTATGGAATGGCAATTTTATTAAAAGTCATAGTTTTGCTCAAATTTCTTAGACGAAGGCGTTTGTTATCCCAAGAACTCTTACTTACGCAGATACACCATCTTTAAAAATCTACTTGCTCTAAAACATCTTCCAAGTATCCTTTATTACGCTGCATTACAGCATACAACGCAACGGCTAAGCACATAAACTGATGCACTCTTAAAAACTAAGAGCAATTTCCATACAGATTGCTGTAGACTACAATTTACTCCATTTTCCTCATAAACGGTATATCTTGCACCGTTATATACACCGGACTGAACGTGAAGCGATGCTAAATTGCATATCTCTTCTGGGAGGTTATGACGTATGCGCTGGTATGATCAGCTGTTTTTTGTTATGGTTGTATAATGTATGGGTGGGCAAACTAGAAGAGGCTAATGATGGTGGTAAATAGATACTGGCAGCTAGCTCTGAAATCGGTAATAAAAATATATATTTCAGAAATAGAATAGGTTATCAGGAAGTTAGTTCATGATTTTGAGTACATAATATGTCTACACGAAAGTGAGTGATCACTAATTGCCTTAAATGTTTGTTAGACGTGGCGAAAACGCCTCTTAGTGGGCGTTTTATGCTCTGATTACCCCATTAGGATTAAAGGCTTGACTTTATGTATAGCAACAATGCAATACACGTACCCTCAGTTCCATCACCATACCAAATAGGATTTGCAAAGATTACTATTTTTATTCCGATTGTAAATGGACGAACTGAAATCCGCTGAAATTTTATTAAACTCTATAAACCGTTCGGCTCACACCGGAAAAGGATTTTCACTAATTTTATAGTTACCATTTTCAACAGATATTTTCTTTACTTTTCTTTACAATGTTTCGATTCGTTAAATGGTTTTTTAGATCATGGACCTGAATATTTTTTTCTGTGAAATATATTTAGAGATTTTCGCGGTTGTTTGCTACAATTGGATTGTTATTTTTGAACGGGATTATTACCGCGATAATATTTATTGTAACTTCGTTATATTTCAAAGCAATTTTATAGATTTTTCTGTGGAGTCAGAATTTACCAAAAATAATCCTCTCCATAGAAAAGTTACGGTAAGGGAGGATCAAAATATTTCGTTACACATTGTTATAAAGATTACAAAGGAAAAAATATATGAGAATAAGTATAATAATATTTATATCAGTAGATATGTTTCTGGAAGAAACTTTACTCATTTTCTCTGAGGTAGTTATGACAATGTGTGGGGGCTTTGTGTTGTACCTGTAGCTAATCGTATATACAAATGCAACAATAGGTAATAACTAATAAGTATTGTACCGTTGCCTAGCTGAAGTAGGAAACACATTTAGACACTAATTTCTATTGCATTCACATGTCTTGTTAGAAACGGCAACTTTGAAATGAAAATCGCTGCGTTTCTTGTATTTTTTTAAAGACTAGTTGCTATGATAGTGTGTTCATTCCTTACCGTTACTTCAGTCTAGCCTTTGTAGTGTAGTGGTCTGATCCTTTGGTTTTAGTTCAGGAGGTTGTAGTTCTGAGTCCCGCGGGGGAAGTATAAAGTTTACCTTCAAATACGTCACTTTGTTAGATTGATGTATGTATACCTACTTTGTTTGCTTTTTGTTTAAATTGCTGCTCTTCTGTGTCTATTCCGTTCTGTTCTTGGATAATAAAACAAATTCTTGGAGGTTTTACAGTTCACTACTGGTTTTAAGGAGCATCTCGGTGTTTATGCACAAGTTAATATCCATTTAACGTTTTACTAGTATAGCAGCAATTTTACTGGTATGTCAGCAATTTCAAAAGCAATTTCGGACCGTCCTATTTTGTTTACGTCGTGTTCGCGTAGATTCGCTTAAGATTTTACACTTGATAGTGGTTTAGTGTACATGGCCCTTGTAATGTTAAGTAAGATAGCATATTACAACGATCCTTAAGTTCTGTAAGTGGCTACTAAAAGACTAGTCCAAGAAATGGGATGAACGTACTTAGCATCACTCTCTGCGCTCGCCAATCAGCTGCCTGCAAAGCGTGGCGGGTATAGCAAATATAGACCTCCGCACCGATTTTTATTTTGATTAATAAAAAGGCATACAATAAGCTTGATTTACATTTGTATGTAAGTACATAGATAGACCCCCAAAAGCTATTCCACCTCTGACAGGTCACACTAGCCATAAACCCGCAACTACATTTTCACGTGGCACCCAATCTGGCTGTAAGATATGGCCATCCATCCATCGTAAAGGTTAAACGGGTGCTTAGCAGTAAACCTATAGCCCTATCTTCACTGGTGCGATTTCAACATGGTTCTTGTTTTACGGTTATGTATTGAATATAGCTAGACCTGTCATTGTAACTGCCTCCGTGTTCTAGCGGTCTGAGCCATGGGCTCACGACCCGGAAGTCCTGGGTTCGATTCCCGGTGGGCGACAATGACTTTGTGTTGTTGTTTCTAGTTTGGTTAGGACATTGCAGGCTTATCACCTGATTGTCCGAAAAGTAAGATGATCCATGCTGTCGGATGGGCATGTAAATAGTCGGTCCTGCGCCTGATTTCTCTCTGGTCGTGTCAGTCAGTTTGTCCCATCAGAATTAGAGATTGAAGGAATAAAGAGTGCACTTGTGTGTTGCGCAAACACTTGAGCACTAAAAACTAGTCCCGCGCAGTTGGCCGATCTCTGGGAGATTGGCCGCCGTCACTGAAAATCGGTTGGGAGGACTATACAACGTGTAACAGAAAGGGTATATGCATCGAGAAATGTGTGAATCTACCCATGAAACTGAACAACTTTCCCTAAGGAACATAGGTCGAAAAACAAAAAATAAATTTTGACCTTCCATACAAAATGCAT
This sequence comes from Scrobipalpa atriplicella, assembly GCA_029255725.1. Taxonomy (NCBI): domain Eukaryota; kingdom Metazoa; phylum Arthropoda; class Insecta; order Lepidoptera; family Gelechiidae; genus Scrobipalpa; species Scrobipalpa atriplicella. Next base: position 29,051 of record JARACY010001583.1, read on the forward strand.
CAGCTGATAGCGCATTTAGTATGGGAAGTCAAAACTTTTTTTTCGTATTTCGACCTATGTTCCTTAGGGAAAGTTGTTCAGTTTCATGGGTAGATTCACACATTTCTCGATGCATATACCCTTTCTGTTACACGTTGTATATAGACCTGTCATTGACTTAGACAATGGATGTGGATAAAGCACCAGTGATCGATGATAACGCCAATAGCCGTAACCCTAACCAAACAACTTTAGCAATTCTCAAAATCTAAACTTATAAAATCGTTTGTCCTTACTGACTGACTGACTGACTGACTGACTGATTCATCAACGCAGAGCCTAAACTACTAAAGCTAGAATTGTGAAACTTAGAGAGCAAGTTTCTTCTATAACGTAACCTCCCACTAAGAAAGGATTTGCGGATTTTCCCCCCCTAAACGGGTAAAAAGGGGGATTAAAGTTTGTATGAAAGTCCGTCAATTTTGAAGGTAGGATCTCCAAATTTCGTATTTAGGCTAATAATTAAAAAATAATTAATACGTGTTTCAGCATTTTTGTATTTTTCACCCCTAAGAGGGTTAGATAGGGGATGGAAGTTTGTATGGAAATTCCGTCAATTTTGATGAGAGGATCTTCCAATTTTGTTATTGGGCTAATAATTAAAAAATAATGAACACGTGATTCAGCGTTTTTGTATTTTCCACCCCTAAGGGGGTTAAATAGGCCATGAAAGTTTGTATTGAAATTCCGTCAATTTTAAAGGTAGGATCAGCGCGGGAACTCAATCCCACGGGAAAACTCTTAGCTGCGGGTGAAACCGCGGGGCGGAAAGCTAGTCGCTACATAAAGTTAAAAAAAGTAAGCTTAAATCTTCTTTCTTGAAGATTGTTTAAGACACTGAAAACTTTACTTCCTTTACTGAGCAGTTCACTAAAAAAGCTTTTTGTCAGTGATAGTTAAAACAACAATTCGTCTAAATACAATGTAAGCGTAGGTACTTTTTAAAAGAAAGTATCTCTCTCTTAGCTTAGCTGGACACTATTGAGATAATACTGCTTGAACCAAGTTGAAACGGATAACTCGGAAAATAAGCCATGAGTTTACTAGTAAGAAATATCCTAGCTCTTATTTACATAAAATAGTGTGCGTTGTCTCTTGATTTTTTTACGTTTAAAGGAATGACAATGGAAACTAGTTAAGACATAATTATTTAACTTTTCATTCGTAAAAAAAAGACAACTTATATTCCTATCAAATTCCTGCCATATTGCCTGCATTGTAGAAAAATAAACCGGGACTTTTACCCGATCAATTCACATTGTAATAAATCATGTCAGAGTTCTTTTATTGATTAATGGATATGGCTAAGATGTTATAAGCATGTTATAAGAATGTTATAAGTACATCACGTGTAAGCTCAAGCCATGTTCAGAGTCCAAGCCGTAATCTACTGGACAATGATCCTTTCAGTACAGAAGCAAGAACAAGAGAGTAAATAGTGCAGGAGCTGACCGCTATTTCAGCGCTTATATAATGCGAAAGTTAGACATAAATAAAAAATATAAAATAAGTAATAACAAGAGGGTAAATAATATTTATTAAGACAAAGGAAAAAATTAAAATGACAAACTATATTTAATTTTAGGATAAAACTGTTAAAATTTATACAATGTAGCATACATAAAATTTTCTCGTGTGCAGGTGTCGGGGCATGCAGAGCAACTTATGAGGTGGGCCGTGGTCTGCGGGGAGATACCACACCTACAGAAAAGATTTGAATTACTTAATTAAGTAGAATTTCTCAGAAAGAAATAATACATGTATAGAAATATTATGTTACTTATGAATTTGATATATTTGTTACGCTGCTGCACAAAAGTTAATACATCATAATGTAATTCTACGAAGAAATATAATATCACATGCCACGAAAATTGTATCTGAAAGTGTTTCCCAAAGACACGAAACAACACAACTCTCCCGTACAGGTGAAACTTCGCAGACGGCGACATCAAACTCCCAGCTCCCGGTCTAATATCATAATAACCTCGCGTCGTGTTTATTTGTAATTAACGACGCGTGCTCCTTGCCTACATTGTCTGCAGCCGGACTGTTCGATAAATAATCGCCATCTTGTGTGGTATTATGACGTCAGAGGCAGGTACGAGAATCGAACAATTGGAAGCTGTGACGTAAGAGTGTGTGAGAATTTCCGTTCTGAGAAGAGAAAGAAGGAAGTTATGATGAGATGGAACGTTAGTCGAACATAATAAAAATAGTTCAGACTATATGAAGCCATTGTTTTTACCATATACCTATATGGATAAGCATGATAAAACATAAAGAATGTACCAGTTAAGCTTTAAATTGTGTTTCAATGGATATATATTTTATTTAAATCAAAATACGAAAATAATTTTCAAAAAGTTCCAGCGAAAATAGTTCTGATAAGTAGTCGTGATTTTGTGTAAGCATTTATTTGTCTAAATGTTATTTCAAATTACGGCACTTGAATTCTGAGAAAAGGTTTTGAATAAAATTACTTAATTTAAGATACCTATACTCATAAAATTAATTACCTAATAAAAAAATTTGAGACAATTAAAATGACATTACCAGTTAGCTCTACCTATATTAGTATGGGAATGTCATATTTCTTGGATAGACTGGGAGTGACAGAAAAACATAGAATGTACCAGCTGCATCTCTTCCCGGGCATGCTGTAGAAGTCAGCTAAGGGATTCGAGGGTTTCAGTATTGTATTTAGGCGATGGGCTGACAACCTGTCATTATAGCAATATACCAGGATCCATCTGGAATAACCCTTAAAATTTGTCAGACGTGGCGGAACGACCTATGTTTAGGTCTTTTACGCTCTGCCTACCCCATTAAGGATAAAGGCGTGATTATATGTGTGAATTTGTATTTTATATACAAATCATAAGAAGAAGATTGCAAAATGAGTGATCAATCACATATTAGCATAATTTAATCGTGACCAGACACATGTGCCGATTTATTAAACGTTCTGTCATCAATAATTTATAGGACCACCGCATTAGTTCCACCTTTTGACGTTTTCATTACTGGAAACTATAATAATTAATTATGAAACGGGATGTTATAAAATTAAAAATAATTGCAAACAGAAATGATGAATGAGTTTTTAAATGAATTACATTAGTATAAACACTTTATTATGAAACTGTTAACCCTTCAAAGATTAGCCGTTAACCTGATTTTGATGAAATTGGGTAAAGAGATGCAGAAGTTCGGATTTTTACTGCGGGAAAACTTATTGTCTTATTACTGTTGTACTTGTAGGACCACCCACGATAGAGCTGCAAAAAAAAAAAACAATTTTATCATTTAAATTGACAAAGGTTCAAGTAAACCAATCTTATCTTATTAATTAACATTATTGCTATGAAATATAAAGGCGTATTTTATTTCATGAATGAGTTATTTGATATAAATATTTCCGTTTTTACCAAGTTTGCTCCGTTTACGGTAATATTTTATATTACATATTGCCTTTTTTTGCAATAAAAAATATCTTACATGGAAAAATAATTTAGTTCCGTTATTACCCCTCCAAAGAAATATAACGTTAGGTATGGATATTATGAAAATGTTCTATTTTTGTAACAGCCTCACCTACACATAGCATCGTATTAACTAATAATAAAAAGAGGAAATATTAAGTATTATTGCTAGTTTCTTATACATATATATTTTCTTTTATCATATTTAGATAAATATCATATTTATGTATTTCTTTACAAACAAATAAATAGGTTTTTTTTTTACACAGAATGGGTTAGCTCTTGACTCTAGACACAAGGGTCAGCGATGACAGTGACAGGGTCGAGAAAGTGAATAAACACTTTATATTCAATTACGTATCTTAATTTCGCGAAACATCTCTACGCTATGTCGTATTCTTGTTAATTTCCACTTCATTTCACTCTCTCTTTAGAATTGGACTTAGTAATGTGTACCTCAATCGGTACTTCAATTTCATATTTTCACTTAGTAAACACATAAACTACCGAACGACCTGCGCCCTAAATACCAAACTAGACCTCAGGCTAACATGTGCGCCCACTTTCTTCGAGTAATACCTAGTATTATTCAGAACTAGGATTAGATAAAATGAATTGGAGATACATTCATGCTACTACTTTAATCAGCAAAAAGAAAGTGTGTGAAATACATAAATGGAGTGAAAGAGACAGATAAACGCCAACCGATAAGGGCTGTTCAGATAACAAAACTGAACAAATTTCACCAGGAAAATCTTTCAGGAAATGAAATCAGCTTGTGTTAAGCTGTCCCTTACACGCGTTATACCTGTATACCTATGATGCGGTGAACAAAGGATGATGATGATTTTCACAACATAAATATATTTCAAAGATGATCAGTCACAATCCACTAAGGCCCGTATTGATAACCAGCATTCAAGAGTAACAGCGAGTTTAAGTTCTTATCAAAAATGTAATTTCAGTACAAAACGACCTGTCAAAACCATACTTAATATTGCTCTCAATCTTGAGATCGATTTATAAATACGAGCCTTATACTTCGAAATATCTTCTTACTGGTGAATATATTTCTAAAGAATAGTGTACCTTTATAACATGAAATTAAAAAAAGAAAACAAAAACAGCCGACTATGCTCCGTAACAGTGGCTTCATTTTGCAATCCTATGTAATACATCCATCACATTTCTACTAGTCTAAATACCTAGTACGTACTAGCTCCAAGTCTACATAATGAACTGGTATCTAAGAAGGGTACGTCCATGTAGTGTTGCAGAGAACACGGTAATTCCTTGTCATTATGGTATTATTTATAACCGGGGCAGATACGGGGCATTGCATTGCATGCGATGCATACGCAAAGATTAATCTTTGAAAGTGGTTGTGGATTGTAGACGCCATCTTGTTTATTGGAACTGGCTGTAATTTAATGTCGTCAAATAAGATTTTTTTACATTTTTAAGACCCCAGGGGAGGGTTTTGTCCAGCAGTGGGATCAAATTAGCTAGTTAGAATAATGATAACATTTTTATAATAGTAATCATTAGAAAACTCTTGGAATAAAAATGTTATGATTATAACCACATTAAACACTACATATGCTCTCGCAATATTAAATTAAATGTTTTTATCTTTATTTCGTGCATTTACATTAAGAAATAATAATTTTAAAGGTAAGTATTAAAGATAAGTATACACCCAAGTTAAAAATGTTGTCTCTAGGACTCTACAAACTATAAAGACGAACATTACTGTAACATTTACCTAGCCTAGCCCTAGCCCTATTTTTTTTAAAACCCTAATTAAGAAAAGAGAAGTAAAAGAAATTAAGAAAAGTTAAATGTTGAGAATTTAAAGGATGATTTTAGTAAATGTAAAGATGAAATTTAAGATACGAAAACTTTAATTAAAATTCTTCAGTTGCAAGAAAATCACTTCAAGGAAATAATTATTAACTACACTTAAACGAGACACTAATCGTAGATAGAGCACGAATCCATCAGACACGATTCCCAGTAGGCTGGACATGGACAAGGCTGAAGACACTGTAAATAGAGGAAAAGAAAGAACTTAAAGTAACAGAATTGGTTTCAATTTAATGAGATTAGTATTTGGCCAAATGAACGTCTAGTAGTATAATAGGACCTAAAGTTGTGAACCGCTGTTGTAACCCCTGAACTTTAATGACTCGAATGGTATAACCTACTTTGCCTAATGATAGTTAATTAGAATAGAAAATACTAAACTTACGAAAGTGATGATGAAGATGAATAGAATAAAAATAATCTTAATACTTAGTAAACGTTCAACAATAAAGATTTTAAAGGGTGAGGAAGACTAATAATCTTAGCATTCAAATATATTGTAAGAAATTTGCTGTTTCAAACAAGATAAAACTACAACAGCATTTTTGTGTTTTTGGTAAAGCCGGGGCACCGCCCTTTCCCGCCACCGTGCAGTGCTCCTCGTCAGCCAGACTCTGGACAGAGCTCCTCCAATATATTTAATCCTGATATGAGGGGAGTATCTTTAATTCTAGTCAAAATGCAATATTTTTGTCAGTCAGTCTAGTCATACTTTACTATGTATACAAAAGGACAAGAGGGTATATCCATCAAATCTAGGTTTGTTCCTGAACCTAGTGTATGGTTAAGGTATTCCAAATGAAAACCTTTCACATTAATTCATAAACTTAATTTGAGAATAATGTATTTCATTTTTGTATTTAATGATGTGGTAACTTTAGTTTTACTGTGATTTTAATATCAGGATTTCTTTTGAATTTACATTTACTGAGTTTAATGGAACAAATGAATTCACGACATCTAGATTTACTTGTTTACTAGAATTGTGAATCTATGAAAATATATATTTGAAAACAAAAAACATTAATCTTCCATTACAAAGTCAGAAAGAATCTATTTCAAAATAAAATAAAATGGAAATATGAAGAGAATTTACTGCAAACAAAACATAATTGAAACTTGCAGAATTTACTTTAAATTAAAGGTAAATATTTATTTTCAACCTTCTACTAAAAAGTAACATCAATTTTTTATTATAAAATGTCAAACCTAGTTTCCTTGAACTAAGTATTAAGAAATGGTGAATCGAACTGTACTTGTATAGTTTCCCATTCTTTATTTAGAGAAAACTATTAAGGCTTTGTCTTAGCTTGGCCTAGTAAGCTCAAATCCAACATCACTTTCATAAAAGTAACTTCTTTATTTATTACTTTTGACATTGCAAACTTTCTATGCAACTCCATATAAAATGTAAAAGGCTGGTAATAAACATTTGGTTAAATTATATCAAAACAATAAGAAAGTTTATACGAATAAAAGTTACGGAAATGTAACTCTCTAAATGCTTAAAATTTCCACTGCTTGGCATATGAGTATGGTCTTGAATCTAAATATGACATTCATTCTAAATCCGTTAAAAATGTTAGTTAGATAACTATTACTAAAATGTCATTAGTAAAATTGCTGATGAGAAAATATTCAAAAAATGGAATTAAATATTTCCTGAATTAGCTATAAAAAGATGTATCAAAAGATTATTAAACTTTGCATTTCTGAATTCTGAATAATATTTAGTTGTAGTCAAAATATGTAGATGAACATTAAATACTGAATAAAAAGTAGATATTACCTTTTCATAACTGTAATTGTCACCCTTCTGGTTGGAACATCCACGTCTCGGAATCAAACTGGAACTGCAGTACCTAAATAATCTAAAATAATAATATCCGTTCCTATCAGTAGTAGTATCTTTTCAAGATTCTCGAAGATCCGCCAAATTCCCGGAATGTCCACCTAATATTATTGAAGCTTCGAATTCCCGGTAGGTACACCTAATATTTTTGAAGATCCATCGCATGCCCGGAATGTCCACCTATATTGAAGTGAAGATCCGTCGAATTCCTGGTAGGTACACCTAATTCTGATATCAATATCTGGCTATACTACTAACAAATTAACAATAATCTAAAACCACGCCTCAAATATCTGCAGGGTAAATCTAAGAACAATGTATCAACAAATTCGAACTATTTTTGAAACTATTTCTTACTAATAAAATTGTACGATTTAAAATGGATGGGTGACCGCTTCTCACGTCTGACTCGAACTAGCTTAAAAGTAGTACAGAAGTTCCGCAACAAGATAAATAATTTCTGGATATCGACATGTCGTGCTACTACACCACCGACTTTGCTATGGAGGAATAAGTGCGTCTACATTTTTTACAAATTTAAGAACTTTTATTTTACATACCAAATTGAATGTAGGTCAACTTTTCGTTCCCATGACGTGGCATACCTGTGAAATATTAATGGGTAGGTACTTCCTACTAGTTAGACACACAAATTTACACTAACCTATTAAAATAACGTCAAACCAAAACGTACCCTCCGACGCACAAAATCCTGAAACAATCCTACTCTGCAAAATAACCAACAACTATATCGCAGTCCCGTGACCTAACGAGAACTATCCCGCGGAAGAAACTGTAAATAATTTAAACGAAATCGAACCTACGACCTAGCTCACGCACTATGAGTACCGAAGGCTCTAACCAAATGCACCTACGAGGCAAAGCGCACAACGTACTACCTACCGCTCCGTACCCGCACGTCGTGGCTATAACTACCTACCGTTCCGTACTTTTATTTTCGCTCAAACAAAATATAATTTCTTAAAAATAGGTACACTTAAATCACAGCTTCACACATAATCAATAAAATAAATCGTATGGAAAATTCCTGAAAATGTACACATAAAATTTTCGTAGGTAGAACTCGCAATCCGAAGTAAAAATGTAGAAATACTCGGAGATAAGCAAAAACACATGACAATATGTAGAACCAGAATATCACAGATCTTAAACAGCATACTACTAGATTCTAACTTATGAAAAATGTGAATTTCATTTACGTAGTTTCAATGACTAGGAAACAATATGGCAGACACGGCTTAGTACCGACACTCAATACTCATACGCTTTTTCTTACGTTACGCGATTACAAAACTTTATATTGCACTGTTATATTCTGTATCTACGAAATATAAGGAAAGATCTGACCAGATAAATAGCTGCAGACGCCATGGCACCACCAGCACTCGTCGCCTTCCCTGGAACCAAGAAGCCTCTTCCTAGTTGCGACCGTCGCTCCCGGCGCCTTTCCAAAAGTGAAACAACCGCATGTTTTTCCAAGGAAGCGTCTGTGTAAACCGACAAAATTACGATTACCACGGAATACTTGAAAATCGCTAATGAATCAAAACTTTTATAATTCGTCGAGTAATAACCAATGGTAGCAATTCGTAGTTACAGAAATCATGACTTAACCAATAGAATTTCACACCTGTCACTGTCGCTCATAAGAGAACAAAAAGGGACGGCAACAATCTCAGCCAAGATTTTTCCAACACTACCCTCCACGAATCAATAGCATTGGCTCCCGGATTCGAACCTGAAGTTAGCCTAGGAGGCTAGCCCTAAAAGTATTCTAATTTGAGAACAGATGGCGCTTTTCCCATTTATTACAAAATTAAGGATTTTACGTAAAATACATGAGAAATTAAGTCGAAAATTATTAAATTGTTACAATCGTTCTTTTTAATCAATTCCCACCATTTATTTAATCAGAAGTTTGATCAAAATTCGCAACAATTCCGTATAGAATGTGCCAGCTCCATCCCATGAATTTTAGTGTGGCGCTGCATGTCGGAGAAAATATCAAATATATGATATGAACAACCATAGACCTTCCACGTAATACAATGAGTTTTTATCTTAGGGTCATTTTGTATTGCGATTCTATGTATGTACATGGAACAAGAAGTTTTATATTGTATGATCTTGACGGTCTAGTTAGTTCCTTTTTTTTTGCCACACTCAATACACCATAAACACGGAGAGGCACTGTAATCCTTTCAGACATTGATGAATGAACTTGTCAGTCATTTGATTTACATTATTTTTGTTTCGTTTTGATGTTAATGGTATTTGATGTTTATTATAATTTGACAAATATTTATACCGTATTTTATAATGGTCAATATTTGAATTAAATGGATTAACAAGCAATATTGTTAACAAAATAGCAAGTTTATTTCTGTATGCTATTGGTTCATATTTGAATAATCAAAATACTATATTCAAGTTTATTTTAATTTATGAACATGATCGTTATTTTTCGAACAATATTCAACTAAGTACTAATATGAAAGTATGTAAACTTTTGTTTACTTGCAGATTCTCTTCTCGCGGTGGTCATACAACTATCTGACCAATAAGAGCTCAGATACGATTTCGTCTGAAATGGCGCAAAATTCAAAATGTCTCAAATCGATTTTGATGATTTATAATTTTACGAATAGATAATTTTTATCAAATCAAGCTATTTATAAGAAATATTATATTTGTGGAGTGACGATGCGCTTAAACATGAAGGCGTATCGTTACATTACCAAACCCTATTTGCGTGCTACAAACTCTTTATATTCCACAATCCTCACTATGATTCGAATCTCCCACAATCGCTCCCAGAGGAACGCTTTCTGTAGGCAAAATAACCTTCAATGTCATATCTTCACGATCTTCAACTTTTTTTCTTCGTCTTCCAAGCACCATCGTAACGCCGGCGGCAACCCAACCTGTTCTACGGAGAGAGCAGTCATACGTCATTGGGCCGACTTAAAAATTATTCCTGTATTATATAATAAATCATAGTAAACCAGTAATTAAGTCAGTCATAACCAGAACCAAAGAAAAAAAGAGTTGTACAATTTTTTCACATTAAATATCCATTTCGTCGGTGCCCTCTGCCTAAACGATCATCGATAAAGTTTTTTTTTAGTTGTTGTCTGTAGACGTTTCCTGCCTGCATAATAAATGATTAGAAGACAATTTTAGTACCTTGCTGTAGCCGGGGATAAACACCTTACTTTGTAGACGTGTGCTGGACAGCATAGGTAGTACTTTTAACCTAGTCGTCAATTCAATCAGAATTACCATAGAAAGTTTTGTACCTAAGGTATCTATCTAAATGAGAACCGTCCGTTTTCATACGAATTGAGGCTATTTGGTGTGACACCATAGAAAAAAAATATGACTGTCAAAGATTTAGCCGAGATTACCGAACGTCATTAAACCCCTCTGTTGATCTAAGAATAATTTTGTACATAAATTACAACTAAGTAAACATACAATTTAAATCTTGTATGTTATTTATTTTATTGTTATTTATTTCCTAATACGATTCTTCCATACGAATGTATCTATCGTATAAAGGTAGCCCAGATTACCTATAAAGCAATCAGTCAATGAGATAAAACTAATTTCATTGAATGAGTCTGCCGGCAATGTTCAGAGATTTGGCCACCAACGAGTTATATATAATGCGTAACGAAATTTAAAAAAATAACAGGGAAACATAACAAATGACTATTATTTTTTATAGCAAGAAGTTGATCTAAAAGGTTGGTACCTAATCGTAATTCTAATCGTCTAATAAATTGATATGAATTTAATTAAAATTAATCAAACATCTCTATCGGTGGAGGGAATAATTTAAAAGCATTTTTAAAAGAAAGTTAATGTGAAAATTCCGTTTATCGCAAATAAAATCAATATTAGGAAGCTGTTTGAAATATCATTTACACTAAAATTACTAAATTACAAAAGAATGCATCCCATCACACCTCAACCCATCCTAAAATACCCCACTTTACGTTCCGATCAACGTAGGATCCTAATTACTTTCCAATAAATCAAAACACTAACGTGATGCAACACAGAAGCCACTAAAGAGTAATCTTCCATAATTTCTGGTAGCCTGGTACCTTTTCCATCTCTGGTTCTTAGCCCGGTTTACAATTTTTTTTCTTTGTTTCGTCGAGCGACCTGATGAACCTGGCATTGTTTGTATGTCAACCATTTTCAAAGGTGGAAGCATTATTATTGACTGTCAAACACTCTGTTAATCCTGCATTTTCCTAGCCAAACCTGTGCCTAAACTGATAAAAATTTCACAAACTTGTGAATAGATGACTGATTACTTTGCAATCGCACCCACAACCCCCGGCTCGACATCCAATGGAAATGTTCTACTACTAGATCACAGAAGCAATGAAAATAATAAATCAAACACTAAAATGTTGCAACCCAGAAGCCACGAAAAACGAATCTCTCATAATTTCTGGTAGCCCGGTATTTTCTCTGGTAGCTTGGTCCGGCCTACCATCAAACATTACACTTTATTGATCACCTCTCACACGGTTAGAAGGTAATTTGCTTTAATAACTTCAAAAACTCATTAAGCACGATTTAAAAACTCCGTTTGGGCCTATTACGTTCTGAGGTTTAGGCTACATGGAGCTTCGACTCTTGCATTTTACAAGTACGTAAGCGAGCAATAAAATAAAAACATACATGTCTCCCATTCTTAATAGAATCTTGCTTACATCTTAGAATTTTCTATGATTTTGAGACTTTTATTAAATTGATAAAGAAGTACTTAAATATGCATCTGCAAGAACGAAGGACGCATTTTTGCTTGCACGGAGTTTGATCATTTATATTTCAATTGTTTTTAAACCTCTCATCAAATTGAACCTCAAATATACCTTCTAATAAAAAATGAAAAATCTTAGACACAAATTAAAAACAATAACTTTTTTTCCCCCATGTAACCTCAGCCTAAAGCGTAATTTTCATACCAACGGTGTGGTGTTAACGTTTCCTATGGAACCATTTCTTTTAACACACTCGCGTGTTATCTGCGTTACGGTTATGTTGAAAGTGGTGGTGTAATTGTCGTATAAAATTTTATTAGGAGCCAACTAAAGTTAAAGGAATGTGTCTAGACTCCATTGACAGAGATTTGAATAGGCGAGTGAAGTTTGAAGTTTTGTATGTTGTTGCGGTAATAAGATTCAATTTTATGCTTCCATCAAAGTTTACCAAAGTCTCGTACAATTTGAATTGTTTCTGTTTTCATGATCTTGAAAAAGCAAAAAAACACAAACTAGGACATATAATAAATACTACAAGAAATTCTAACGTGAACGAATCAAATGATGAACACGTCGAAGTTCAAATTATTAACAAAGACGATGGTGATCAAAATGTTCTCATTACAAAAATCTCCACCAGCCCCATAACCATTAAAACAATCATCGGCGCGCAATCTAAAGTCCGAATAATCGTAAAAATGAAATGGACCGGCCCGTTAGAAAGTGGGCAAGAACCAAGACCCCAAGTTCCAAGGCCAACCATTCAGACCCTGAATAAATTAGTTTCCGAAACAGAAGGCCAATAAAAGTTTTAAAAGTTGTTAAACAAAAGAATCATAAAACGGTAGCAACAGGAATACGCCTGATTTACGACAGAGAAGGGACAATGGCTCAAACTTTTCAAATAAACTAGACTATGAATAGACCCAAACATGTGTTTTAAAACAACATTGTTTAGGACTGCTCGTTTAATGACCAATGTAAAAACTTTGCTCTTAAAAGGACCAATCGACCTACTTTTGGAGGACAACTTTTGGCACACAATTTGGCTTCCGTAGAAATTTTACACAGCGCCATAATCTTCTTGTTGAAAACAGAAGCTTTACTTAAAGATATTTTTGTAACTGCCAAATTCATAAAAAAAATGCAATTCAACCCCAATAAATATTCTTTCTTTTTAAAACATGCTCTCACAGATATCAAAGAAACCTCCACTAAATCTAATGCAAAAAAGTGTGCTCCGAATTTAATAGTTATTTTTATTACTCCTTTGTTCATATGGGACTTCCTTAGTAAACTTCAAGTGCTAGGGAACGATAAAGGAAAAAACAGACAATAGGCAAATTAAATTTTATAACTTAGCCGTCAGCTCCCGGGGTGATCCGTTTCGCATAAACAGGACGTCACGACAGACTACTGGGCTATAAAACTGCGATCATGAGTTGCTGGTAGCAAAAACGTGGTAAGTATAGTTATGCCTGTATCCCGTAAAGAATAGACAAAGCGTCAACGAAGGGCATTTTTGTCACATCTAACAAGTTTTGAAGGTCATTGAAGAAATTAAGAAATGTGTAGTAGAGGCCGTTGTGACAGGTTTCAGGTCAGCCTTTGCAATACACCGAACCTCGCCTCCCCCTACTGCTTCATTCAGTATGCCTAGGAAGAGAAGAATTTTCTATCGCTCCTAGTCCAGCATGGAAGAAACGATAGACTTTTTTTGTGATCATGGTGTTCCTGGTAGTAAAAAGGGGTATGCAGATCTGATATCAGTTTGAATAGCTTTTTTGCAAACTTTTTACTGTGCAGTGGCATCGTTTCTTGACTAGTAATAGATAGGTGCATGATTAGATTACCTACATAATAATAAATTATGTTTTAATTTCCTGCTCCGGGAAATAGAATAATGTAATTGTCGGTAAGTTTAATAAAAGAGTTTTTGCATAACGACAGGAAGGGTATAAAAATAAAAGGCGTAGAATACTTCCAACTTATTGATTATATTTTGTATGGACATACTATCTCAAACGGGGTACTATTTTTTAATATACAAGTAGGTTCTTACTGTCTTTTATTGATAAACACAGAATCACAAAAAAAAACAATATAAAATTAAAATTAAAACCTTAATCGAAGATAGTAAAAATATTTGGTAGGAGCAACATTTTTGGGCTACATTAAAATTTAGGGAGTCAGTTTATAAGTTGCGCACGATTATTCTAAACGACGCTTCGTTTGTTCTTTATATCACACTACAAAATTTTATTTTGTTGATTATTGCGTCTGTCTTAACTGTTCTTGAGAGATTAAATGAAAATAAGTACTTATAATTCTCCGGTTTACTAAACCCCATGTCTTTAGCACCATGGTCTACCAGACTACACACGAATACTGTTCAGGTCTACTGCATACACGATACATGTGCAAGCTGGCAGTGACGTAAAAAAAAACGCGATTAAAAATAACCCCTTGAGTTTTTTGTCGCTTAATCGTCAGCGCTATCTTTCAAGTCCGGTAGTTGTAATAAACGATGTTAATAAAATATGCGCGCGAGTGTTCTTAGAATCTGTTATTTTGTGGATTAGTGTGAAAGAAGTTTGGGAATTTAAAATAAGTATTATTATATAATATGTATGTATGTATGTTTATATGTATGTAAGATATTTATCATAATATCATGTATGTGTGTTTATTTTATGTCATTTATTGTGTATTATATTTTGAATGTAGTATATATACCTATTTACCTACTATATATTAGTAATTAAGTGTTAGGTTTTTAGTATATAGTATCCTCTATTTGTTATTTGTTGCCGCAGCTACTTGCTCTATTTTAAGTGTTTCTTTCTGGCATGCAAGGTTGCCTGGAAGAGATCGCTTAAAGCGATAAGGCCGCCTTTGCGCACATTTAGTTATTAAGTTTCTTTTGCTGTACTTATGTTTGATGCGCAATAAAGAGTTAATCTATCTATCTATCTATCTATAAGTAAAAAAAAAATTAACGACTTTAACATTTCAAATTTTCTAAATACGACATACATATACAAATAATTGATGATGAAATGAATGAATGAGGCAAGAAAACTTGAAGATAGAGTTAAAATTGAAAGAAAAGAGGTTGTCTACCAAGAAGAGACTTATTTACTTTGGCTGAACGACTTATAAAGTAAATAAATAACGAACCTAATCAAAGTCTAAGTAATCAAACAATTCCGCGCAACTTACGAACCTTTAACAATGCAAATCCGTCTTCAAACTTACCGACTTTCAAGCAAACAATAACAGAGATCCAAACAAGAGCTCAAGAAATTTCAGAACAATATCAGCTCCTGTCGGCTCTTCATTATAAACCAGCAGCCGACCATTGTGCTACTGTCACAACTCTCTGAATGAGAAAAATGCGCAGATGTGGAACAAAGTCGCAATAAACTTAGAAACGCATTAAACAACCCAAATATTTCTGCGACGGTAGCTCTATGACTTTTGTCTCTGCCAGTTTATGCCTTTATGGCCCATTTCGCCTTATTCTTTCACGGGTTGTTTTATTTTTTGTCATGTCTTAAATAAGACATAATGTTCTAAGAAACGGGACATTAGAATGGACCGGGCTTTCTTTTTTGTGTCCCACGTACGAAGGATTTTATGGTCAATTGTTTCACTTAGTTGTTGACGTGGCAAAAAGACGAACCGCCCGTTTTGGTAAATGTCTCTCGTGATTGGGAATCGGGAATTGCGAATTTGTGCAAATGAATATTCGTCTGACTGTTTTTTCGGTGATTTGACATTCTCTGGTCTTGTATATTTGGTACAAGTTAGACATGGATAGCATGATCAATTCGTTGAAACTCTGAAATAAACTTTTATTCTTTCTTGATTTTCTAACTTTAAAACAAACTTCAGTTTGTTATTTTTTACTAGAGCCCATGCAGAGCTAGGTGAAACTCCTTTCAACAAAATAGGACTAATAATTTCTCCTAAGAAAAGAAAAGAAAACATCAATTCTCTTCATTATAGCCATGAACAAAAAAAATTACCAATTTCTTCAAATCATAACCATGAAAACAGGCATCGTTCATCTAACTTAACCTTTTGCATAAGTATATAACATATACCTCTGATTGTCATTTGAGTTAATGTTACATTATAGCTAACCAATGATTTTCTATTTGTACCTGTACGAGTCCTGATACTTATCTCAGTATCTCGTACGTAATCAATGTTCATAGCTGTTTATCTATTCTTTCTTTATTAAGTATGTACTGTACGTATTCTTTGCCAAATTTATCTCTACCATTAGATACAAACAGCTCTCTCTTCCTCTCGTCCACATACTTATATGTATTACCAATTTATCTCTACTCTGAGATATAATTGTCTCTTCCGTCTCGCTCACTGAATGAAACCGATTGAAAATTAAACACGTTAGCCAGCGTCTACTCTACATAATCTGAGCTTCTATTACCTATTAATATAGACGACTTTTTCTCCTCGCATAGCCTGAGTATCAATCTGTACAGCTCTATATTTTCTGTATACCCTGAGATATGATAGTCTCTCCCATCTCGCACACAAGGTGAACCCGATTGAAAATTAAACACGTTACGCGGTCCACTGGCTCCTTTGTGTTCGTGGCGCGATCATCGCCAATCAATTTGTGGATGTGATAAGTATTTACTCATTTTCGGTTGGAATTATTGATATAATTTAATTATGGTTTAATTTGAAATATTAAACTGTTTCAGGCGTACTTTTTTGGCACTTTTAAAGCAAGTACCAAATAGTCAATATAAATATTGTCAAAGATATAAAATACTATAAAATTAAAGTAGCAATACAAAATGTCGCTGTAGTTTGGAAAATAAACCTTTGTCTATCAAAATTCATTGCATAACACTGATCTCATTTATTTCTCCAATCAAATTCGTTTTACAACGCGATCTAAATTTACGTAATACAGATAGATATTTAAACTAGTTCACACTAAATGCCAACTGTATCAAATTTTATTTGTGAAAATGTAACATTTGCATGTCTCTGCGAATAACCAAACCTGCCTATAAACCTTCACTTGTTTCGTAATAGCAATGATCTTCATTTGTTACACTTGAAATTTGAATCGTGATGCGTAAACGAATTTCGTCACAGCAAAGTTTATGAAAGTGTAAAAGAAGTTTTTTTTTTAGACTTTTTGAGAAAGTGAAACGTTATGTATGATAGCGTTAACCACAAGTACCTAAGCAAGCTACTTAAAGAAGACGTGTTATGTATGATAAGTACGTGAATATTTTGATTATGTTTATTTGAGTATTTTTTCACTGTGATTATTTTTTATTATGATTCATTTCATTATCAGATCTTGCGATTAGTAGGTACATAAGAGTCATGCCAGTTCCAATTTTTGATGTATTTTATAGAAAATATGAGAGTAGGCTTTCCAAACTTATTACATGCTTTCAAATAGTCCTTTGGTCTACCTATTTGCCAATTTTAATGGGAAGTCATAAAATTTTATGGGGATCGTACAAAAGTCATAAAACAGAAAACATTGCATTTGGTGTTTTTTTTTTTTTAAAAAAAGCAACTGTTGCAGCTCCTGAATCGTAGACCATTTGGCAATTCTGGTTTTACGACCTACCCTTAAAAAGTTTATTAAGGAATATTTTACCAAAATTGAATTAAAGAAGCATGCAGCGAGTTTAGCATAGGAAGTCGTAAAATTTAACAGTAAAATTTGCTTTTTGAAATTGAATTAATACTTATAAAGAGTTTTTTATTCGCCATGTTCTTGATGTTGATAATGATAATACTAGCGAGTAGGCAGTAAGTAGGTAGTACTCGTAGTAAGAAAAAGTGTGTCACTAACTATGCCATTCACCTTACTAGCCTTCTCAGATAGATGGCAAATTACAGCAAGCTGATTTGCAATAAGCCTCGTCAGACAATCCATGTCAGAGGCCTATTAGGTGGCTTAAGAACCCTGACGACCCAACAACCCATTTGAACGAAAAACTGTAAAATCAATCACTCACTACCAATCAGTATCAAATTCTTCTTCTTCTTAAATTTAAGAGCAGTGGTCTTGTCGGTGGAGCATAATTCACTTCTAGGCGTACAAAATACTTGGTGTAAATACCTAGTAGTTTATGCTTCAATAAACAAACAAACAGCCAAAGAACAGTTTTATAACAATAGATTGCATAATATTTGTCTTTTCGAAAGCCCCTGTGCAGTTTGATTGTATAATAAAGGGTGTTGTATAATACAGGGTATTAAGTTTCAAAAACCGCAACGTGAATGGACGTTCTAATCAGTAATTAAGCCTTTTGAAAGGGAGATACGGTTACCGATCGTCTATGAACTAAATTATATGGTTAAAATAAACTTACAGTTAATGACTTTATACCACATAATGGTGTGTATATGTAGATCGACATATGTTTTTTCAAAATCAAAGGGACCGTAACACAATTTTATATTTTGCCAGAAATAAAAAAAATATCCGTTAAGAATGTATAATATTGATTTTCAGTCAGTAAATAGGTCCTATTATAATTTTCTTATTTTAAATCAATATTTTAAATATATATTTTTAGGGATTGTTACTCATCATCATCACAAACACTGAGTAATTAATCAACTAGCGTTTTATCACAAACTACTCAACTTTTCTTCGTAACCTTTTTCATATTTCGAGAAAAAGTTGTTCAGTTTGAAGATGATAGAAGATGTATGCATGTGCATTGGAAATTGTTTTAAAAAAAAAAACTATGACAATCCGCCAAATCACTCACTTTGATCAAGTGAGCTGTGTAGCTTTACTAATTATTTGATCAGCATCGCATCAGTAAATTTAATTGAATAAAACGTGTAAATATTAATTTTTATTTTGAGTATTTAAGGGTAGGTCGTAAAACCAGAATTGCCAAATGGTCTACGATTCAGGAGCTGCAACAGTTGCTTTTTTTAAAAAAAAAAAAACACCAAATATGTTTAAGAATTTCACACCCAACAGTCCCACGCCTATGAACAATTTTATTTGCCTTTCCATACAAACATTAGCATTGTTAATACATAGCAAACAGTTGAAATTGCCTGTCATGGCGAATATTAATGACTTGGTAAAATAAACCTGCATTAACTAACAGGGCTTTATGGTGTAGAATCAGTCCGAAGCAACTTATTTAAGGTTCTATTAAGGGCCCTTGGGGCGTTTCTCCATTGGACTAAGTTATCGACGGAAGACGTTAGTTTATTTTCGGAAACTGGAAGGAAATGGGGGTGCTCTTTTAGCGTTCAATTAATAATTTTTGTGGAGCATACAAATATTCAATCACGTTCATATCTCTCAAAACATAACAGTAAACGTATAGATGGTACTTATCTATATTGTTAGAGTCGAAACTTGTCAGTCCATCGCTACAATTGCAATAAGTACTCACCCTGAATTAAATACCTTAGGCTCGTATTTATAAAGCGATCTCAAGATTGAAAGCAATATTAAGTATGGATTTGACAGATCGTTTTGTACTGAAATGACATTTCTGATACACACTCAAACTCGCTGTCACTCTTGACTGCTGATTATAAATACGGGCCTTAGATCCTTTTACCGGCTATTGATGCACCACTGGCAAGAAAGCTACCTGGTATTCTATGTTTTTATCGCTCCCAGTCCAGCATTTTAATTATCAGATAGATATCGGTTCAAAATCGGAATGTAATAATGGAGAAACACCCTTAGGTACGCCTTGCCTTCGCAGCGGCTTAATTCTGGAATTATTAATGAACGTCGAGCGAAGTCGTTGTTATTTATGCGTTAGTAATTATGCAAGTACCACACAAGTATATACAAGTACTGGCTCTTGCGAAAATATAGAGACTAGAGATGGTTTGCAGAGACCGGATAAGGAACTAAAAAACTACTTATTCTAGGTTGATCTGCACGCAGCAGACTGTGGCAGATGCTATTCCTAAGGAAAATAAAAGAAAATAGCATCTGTCATAGCAATAAGATGTTGCGTATATACCTGCTACGGCAGTCAACTCTGCTACAGCTTGCAGTCCAACTTGGAAAAGAACCTTTTTTTATATAAATGGGTTTGCTCCTGTCTCCAGTCTAGGTCGGGAACGACTCAGACGGAGTCGACGATGGAGCTAGCTCCAGAAGAAGAGCTTACCTTCTTGGTGTCAAAGAACAAGTGAGAGATAATTTACTTAGCGCACACCTAGAAAATGGTTAGAAGAACAAGACGGATATGTTCATCGATGAGATCAAGCTCAAAATTAAACATCGGCCAATGAAAGAAAATGCAATCATTATAGATAGGATTTAAAAACATGTCACAGATAAAAAGAAACCAAAATATAAACACATCGAACTATTTTATCTTAGTACAAACGATAACATTTTATTAATTATGTGACGAGGCTAAATAATAACAAATTTTATTACCAAAAATAAAGCAATTGAATCCAACATACATTAGAATTTTGCAAAGCTTCCGGATCTAGATACAATCACAGATTTATTTTCCTTGGCCTATCTCACCCCTTTATTAGCCCTTTAGTAATTGAGATAGTAAAACAATAGTAATCTTAGGCAGTAACTGTTTATACCCAACCTAAATGACTTCATTGGTCCTAGTAAACTGAGGTCATTTTGTAGGACTAACTTTATTGAGTTTATCTTGTAAATCTAGGCAGCTGGTTGGTACATTCTTGATTAGGTAAATTAATGTTGTAAATAAATAAATTTAATTTTAACTTACAATCAGCAAAGGAGATATCTGGGCAGGCCCGCTCGAAACGGATGAGATTATTTCAAGAAATAATTTATTGAATTTTCATGAAAAGTTCGTATATTTTTCAATCTATTTACTGCAACAAAACTTTCATAAAAATTTCATCCGTTTCAAGTACTGTACATAAGAATAAGCAATCGTGACAAAAATGACAAGCAGAACACATCAAGCTGGTTTACGTTGGACTTTGCTAGAAACCATAAGGTTGCGAATCCTATTCACAGCAAGCCTGATGTTTGGGGTGAACCCCATAAAATAAATAATAAGATTCTAAGGTCGCTTCAAATAACGATAGGATAATATCGAACTTGCTACCTGATAAAACATACATAAAAACAGTGGCAACTAACTTCTTTTACGTCATTCAATCCATTCACCTTACACCACGTTGCCTTCATAATTCCTTACAATAATATTCATTGTAAGTCCAAACACACACAGAATGAACTAATATTGTATTAAGCATGCTAAAGCTCGGTTTGTACTAAGCCGCGGTACCCAAATCACGTTCAACGACGGATACGAGACGTCCGGAGACGGTAGAGTAAAAAACCGACGGTTCTACTGTACAGTAGATTGTGACTTAGTGAGGCGTGGTATGAACTTCCATACTGGACTGGGAGTGATGAAAAACATTGGAATCGATTCGTGGAGAGCATGACTTAATTAAATCTTCACCAAAATTGGTGTCGTCCCTTTCTGTTCTCTCCAGGTTAGACAATTACAGGTGACCATTTTAGCCGAGATTTAATGATTTAGTGCGCATACGAATCAATACAATTATGTACCTACCAAGCTTTTAATAGGTTCTCTAAAAACACGAAGAGACCCCGATGATTTCAGTGCAGTGAAAGTTAGGCGTTGGACTGATAACCGGTCACTTTAGCAATTCATATATGATTTTGCTCTATAGAGTAAAAATTCACAGAATAAGAATAAGTCGCTAAAAAACAGCACCTACAAAGCAAAACTCTGCCCACCTCGTAAGAGATGATAGGAAGGTTGCAGTCTCTTTCCATTCATACCTTTTATACCTAAACATTATTTTGCAATACCTACCAATGAGCTCTATAATCAAGTCATGTTTACAGTTGTAAACAATACATCAATCTATCTAGAAATTTGATCTAGTAAATTGATATCTGATGGATGAATGTCTCCGAAATCAGTGAACCCAAAAACTCTGACAGTTTTACCGTGAATGGTGATTTACTCAGGTGAAGGTAAATTTGAATTTGGGTTACTGGCTTACTCCTCATCGTGACAACCTCTGAGGCTCTTACAGACGAGCTGCATTTTACAAAGTTGTGGAAAATCGCATGCTGTTTGAATACAATGTTTAAGCAATAAGGCCGCCTTCTGTACACTTATGTCATGTTATGTATGTTTAATTTGTGTTTTCCTGTGTACAATAAAGTATTATTTGATTTGATTTGATTGTTTGTGCTGTTTACAAAATGGCATATTTTTTATTTTTCTGCGAAGTTAATTTATCACGAATCATGTTTAGTTCACTAGCTTGATTTGCACGTTCAAATTTGATTCAAGGATAAAATTTGTAAATTTTGGTGAATTTCACTAACAATAATAATCAGAACCACTCAGCTATATTTCACCGAGGAAATAAAAGCAAATTGTAGTCTGCAAAATTTATTATACCAGTTTTAAGAACTGTAAGTATCTGGGATTGAAATACGCAGTCTGCTGGAATTTTAAATTCTGCTAATGTGAACTATCATAACTACCCAAAAGCTTAAGGTTTATAACATTTGGCAGTTAAATTGCAGTCCAAATGCAGCCCGTCTGCCCAGCCTAGCTCTTCATCGTGACAAGTCCCTAATGGATGACTGGACGTTACTAGGGCGGAGTATTTATGTAGATGACATTGTGAATTGTAATTGGGTAGTTTGTTTACGATGGTATACCTGCTAAGACTGTTTTCACTTGTGTAAATAGTTCTGTGTAATGAAGGAAGGGAAACGATGCGTTTTATTTGTTAAGTCTACATATATTTCCATAAGTTTGAAACGGTAAGTATTTGGGTAAGCAAAAAAAAATATTTAGTACCTAGTGTACCTACTTAAATAAGGTAGAACCTAATTTAATTTATTTATATATCTCAAGCTGGAAGTTGTTTTCATTAGGTAACTCACCGCTGTAACCAAAGTTTTGACTTACGAGTATATTTTCCTTATTTACTTTTCTTATTAAAAAATCAACACAAGCATAATAGATTATTACTGCTTCTTCCCTTTTACCAACACAACATACGACTCTACCCTATTAGGACTACCTATTATACTAATAATGACACCTTTTACGGACTACTTCCAGGCTCCTTTCGACAAAAAAAGTCCCTAGTTTTAAGTATCAGGCATTAGAAAATTGCTTAGGTAGTAACCACGCAGTAATGAACATTACCTTCTAACCACCATACTCACACGTTCACATTCTATATCGTGCTCTCTACTAGCGCAGTATAATATTTTAGACAATGTAATACAGTAGCTGGATACTAAACAGGAAGTTACTGTACTATGTTCCTGGCTTTAGGCCAAAGTGGATTTCCGATTACGGGAATAACTGTGAATAGCAACGCACTCGGTGTAGGGACAATAAATGTCGCTATTTGTTCTATTTGAGGCTTTATTGTTATTTTGCCAGCGCAGCACTTTGGTAATAGGAATTTAAATTGTAATCTGATAGTTTAAATTCATTGTAGTAGAAAATTATTGTTTTTACATAACAGAGAGGTAAACATGAGTATAGTTTAATGGTTTTATTATATTTGACATCAAATCTATGAAGTAAGAAATTGTGTAATGTCTGCTGAACATCACTACCCTTTTTTTTTGGAAAGTAAAAAGAACCGTTTATCGGAATATTTTGTCTGGAGCAACATGAAATTTAATTTTGTTTGTCTCATGACAGCTAGAAGTTAATTGATTAGCTGTTACCTGCTAGACGTGCATTTTTTATTTATTTACCAAAATAAAACTTACAGCTAATTTTAACTGTCGATTGCCTATTCATTTTTCTGTACTCGTTGTGGGAAATAGACATTTTTATATGTACTCTCTCACTCTCTCAATGAAAACAATTATAAATAAACGTACGTACTTTCATATTTAATATGTCAGTGCGCATTTTATGATGAACATTTCATGAAATAAATTGAGTTTCGTAAAATATTCCCGAGTCTACAAATACGATTTAAATAAAGAATTAAACATGAATACGTGACGGCGCAGAGCTGTTCCACTTAATTAATAAAATTGAATATAAACGAATATAAACCTGTTTTATATCTTTCCCATTCAAAGGCCATTTGGGACTCCTCGGATAGTATTTTAAATGCACCGACATAAAACTGAAAATACTAGTATTTCCATCAAGGAGTAGCGCTGCAGCTATAAAAACTGAAGATAAATGTATTAAAATCTTTTAATTTCTTTAATATTCTTTTAATAGATTTTGTTTTATATACAATTTATATTATAAAATATATTTTATTTTGTACTGCGACTACATATACCTATTGCATAAACATCTAGATATAAAATGTTTACTACTAAGTAGGTTTTCCATCCCTCTAGTCCAATAGCCGTACATGCTCGAATGCTATGCTAGAGTCTAACATCTGAGTTATCTTAATTCTTACCTACTCTACTCATTAATTTACTTGATACTTTATATTTTTAATGTCAAATGAAATGTTTTCATTAGTATGAAATAGATTGCTAGGGCTATTAAACATTATTTCCTTCTAGGTACTTTATGCCTAATCAACCTCAATCTTATCTATATCAAAATGAAGTCCAATCATTGCTGAAAATTATAAATATATATATATATAGGTACTTACTTTTTTTTTCGGCATCGGAAGTACTCGTAGTATGCACTGTTTTCACAATATTAGCACTTTTCTTGTCACTTTGCCACTTTTAGCTTCGTCATAAATATTATGATATTCATTCCGTTACTTCACTATTTATTTCATTAATCTGTACATTTATGTGGGCTTCAAAAATATTTTCATTTATCATTAAAATTTCGTTTTAATTATATTTGCCCACTTTATTTTTGTTTACACGGCATTTATGACATCGATCGTCAGTTTCCATAAATTATGCAAATTTTATTTACATTGGCACAGCAAAATGATTAATATAAGTACGGTTCGTGCGGCGGGTAGCGATGCATGTCGCATTATCTGGATTACCAAATATCCAATTATCATTTGCGAATGAGCTTCCTGATTATTTACTCTAGTTACGGTCGAATGCATTTACATTTACTGATAATAACAATAGCGTTCTCTGAACATTTTTTTATTTTTTGTTTATTTACCAATATTATTGTTTTGTTTGATCTTGTGGTTTGATAAATATTTTTTTTTTCTAAACACTTATTAATTTTCAGGTGTTTTATTTGCATATTTGTGTGTGTGTGGTAAAAGATTTTGTGTCACTTTTGTTGTATTTTAACATTTTGTGCTTTTATTTGTAGAGATCAGTTTTTAAAATTCATTGTGTTATAATTTATAAACAAAATCATGTGAAATAGTATTTAGTATTCCATTTGTATTTTATATCTTTACACAAACTTTTTTTTAAAGTTAGTGAATTTCAAAAACAGATTTTTTTACCTTAGATTTGACTTTATTTTGTAAATTAGGTCCATTTTATAAAATAAAATTCAAGCTTATAAATCTTCATCATTTTTTATTTTTCATAGTGTATAAATAACGCCATATTACAGATATTAATATAGTTATGATCACTTGTTTTCGCTATTTACAATACTCATATACTACAGCAGTCTTTAAATTTTATTACGAAACTATACACAGGATAACGAACAGGCAATAATAGTTCACTTACATTCATTTGGTATAGCACTTAAGGTCTAATAATTACAATATTTACAGCGGTAAGCTAAGATCTACAGTATTTACAATAATTGTGACTGGAAGTAGGCCGTGGGCCTCTAGACTAGGTAGGCTTGCACGGCGTTGCCCGTGTCGACAAGAGGCGGCGGCGGAGGCCACTGTCTCATGTCCCTTCGTCTACCTGGCGCCATACCGTGCTCTAACGATGAATAATCTGAGTCTATTGAGGAGTAGATATGATCTGAGATCGGCCGCCCATCCGGCCCGTATACAACTCCCTGCGTCTGCCTCACCACGGATGGCGATTGTCGCACCTCGCTACTGTACTCGGGCGGCGCGCTCGCTCCCTGCCTGTCGCCCATCACCGGCGATTTATCAGGAAAAGGCAACGTTCTATTCCCACTATTAGGAACGGAGGAATCTAACGTGTAAGTATTTATATTCTTTCTATAGTTATGACTTCTTGTCTTATGGTTTGAATGCGAGGAATCTGGCATCATATACCTGAGACGCTCCCAGAATCTTTTCTGCCCCCATCTTAGTCGTGACCCCGTCTTTAGGTAGGGTCGAAGGTCGGGGTCACATATTGCTTCCGGCACTACCGAACATTCTTCTATTAGCACTAACTTATAAATACTCCCTTTGAG
>JARACY010001584.1:0-55433 GCA_029255725.1 Scrobipalpa atriplicella
GCATAATATATTTAGCAAAAAATACGACAGGCGACAGCAAGCCTAAAGGATCGAAAATCTAGCGATATCCGAGAGGATTAGAACGCTTGGTAAAACGATATTCATTTGAATTGGTCTGAATACGAATTGTCTTCTTTCGGATACCAAGAAAGACCAAGATCTTTAGCGAAAATTCATTGATATCCTCGAAATTACGAAGGTGATCTCGAGTATAAGTCTGAATCCGACGTCTCGAATTGTTGGGTGCTGTTTTATTATCGGACTTGTTCAGTGCTTTCGTTGAAGCTTTAAAGGAACTTTACAATTTTGACGAAGTCTTCGCTTGGTCAGACTCTACTGTCGCCCTGACTTGGATCCGCTCGTGTCCTTCTAAGTGGAAAACTTTTGTAGCCAACAGGGTTGCACGTATTCAGGAAAATATTTCTCCTCAAAATTGGCACCATGTACCAGGTTCTGAGAATCCAGCAGATTGTGGGTCTCGTGGTTTGCTCCCCGCTGCTCTATCCGTGATACCGCATGGTGGGCGGGGCCTGCTTGGCTTAAAGGATCTCAAGAAACTTGGCCTCGGTCAGAATTCAATGTCGATGAAGCAACTTCAAATGAACAAAAGATTTATAGCCTTTTCACTGCTTCTAATCTCCCGCTAATCGATCGTATTTTAAATAGATACTCGTCGTTACAACGTGTTCTGCGTGTTGTTGCTTATTGTTTTCGCTATATGCACAATTTGAAAACCCTTCTTCCAAGATTCTTGATCCGATTTTGTCATGCGAAGAAATTAACAATGCTCTTCGTTTTCTCGTTAAACACGTCCAGGAATGGGGATAAATAGTCCTAAAATCAATACGGTCTCAATATTTTAAAAGAATTCGGAGGTTCAATCGATATTTTAAATTGTGGCGTTTCCACTAAGATTTCGCCAGTATATAGTTTTTTTTTTTATTACCAACTCTGCTTGTAGAGGCTTTATGAAAAAACAAGAGGCTACATTTTTTATTTTTGAAAGAGTTAATTTGTTAATTTCAATTTTTCTTCGATAAGATTGTTCATTGAACATGCAAAATTTACTAATTGTGATGTGGTCTTTTAATTCGCAGTTTATTTTATGTACTTTAGGCAGCGGAAAATTATTTACAATTCGAGAAATTTAATTATGTACTATCTTATGAAACTAATCTACCTGTTCGAAACTCAATAGAATTTCTTGCTACAGATTAAAATCGGTCTCACAGTTCATTCATCTCATCACATGTTTTAACTCTGCCATTCCTGACCTTAAATAATATACCTACTTTATTTTAAATGATTTCTGTACACATTTCTGTCACTTTCCGTTTTATGAAACTATATAAAAGCTAGGAGATATATATTAGTATTGTGCTTTATTTGCAGCACATTTCTAATTATTTACTTGAAGTAGAAAGTGACAGGACTAATATAAATTAGGCATCCAGAATCGAGCCTATTAATCTCATATTGTGAAAAAATTGTCTGTTTGTAAATAAAGGTTGTCAATTTACATACATGCGCACATTAAATACAGTCAAACATGGTCAAACTGATGTAGTTTCATTTCATAAGAGTACATTTAATTTCAAATAATCTGTAATGTAAAAACTTAGTAATCACCAGATGATTGTGACTTACGCTACCGTAGAAGTAAGCGGCCTGGTTCAGAGGGAGTTTGTGATGTTCTGGTAGAGCCGCTTGCCCCACCACGTCTCCAGGTCGAAGGGCTTGAAGTCCCGGAGACGGCCGGTGGGGGTCTCGTCCTGGTAGTACAGGCCGGAGGGAGGTGCGGGGGAGGAGCTACCTGACGCTGGAAGGTAAAAATAAAAATAGTCATGATGAAAATATGAAATGTGAAAATAATTCAAAAGATTGTGACTTTGAACACAAATTATATCTCAAGTCATTTATGTAATTAAGTTCTGAAGAAAGCTATATGATCCATCATGTTTTAGTTTTTTTAAATTATAACATAATATTCAATAGTTATAAAATTAACAAATAATTCTTTCTTTTAAGAAGAATGATATACCAATCAATGTTAGGTTCTAAATCTTTTTGCAAATATAGTTATCATTCCATCATCATTATCTTTAGCCTTAAGAATCTATAACAGAAGATTTAAATGGAAACTGTAAAATTTTCTATTCATCTCATGCATTTATAAAGGTACATACTATTTACAAAATGTATCACTCATAAAATATACCATTAGCAAAATCTTCCGTCCTTTAGCTAAAATGCCATTAAGTGCAAAAGCGATGTTTTGAGACACCTAGGCGGGATTTTGAAAAACGGACGCAATTGTAAAAAAAACTGAACCATAGCCGCATATATTTATAGTTTAGCAGTCTATAATAATATGGCGAAACGGGGTCGGTTTTTTAAAATAGCGTTTGTTCCTCATTAAATCCCGCCTAGGTGTCTTAAAATATTGTTTTTGCTAATGGCATTATAGTTAAAGGAGGGCAGAAATGTACTATTTGCAACATTATTTACAAGTGGAAACTTAATATAAATAAAACATTACATACCGATGCTGCCATTAGTGGGTGTTGATGGTTCACTGTCTCCGTAAGCTGTTTGTGTCCAAGCTGAAATTTTAAAAAATCTTGTTAGAAAACGGTAGGTAGGTAACTAAAAATAATAGAATTTTGATTATGATAATTTTTATAATCTTTAGACTCTAATTAGAATAGACCCATTGCTGCTGGGGACTGTCAGTTTAATTAATTGAATTATTATGTTTGTTAATTGATTCGATAATAGTGGACTGTATGATAATAAGTAAATTTACGAAAACTATTGTAAAGCCATGACTAGCAGCTTAATCGAGACTACAATGAACCAAATGTGTGCAATATTGGTAAAATATGTGAAAAAGACCCACCTTTATAATCCAGTTGATGAGCGTAAACGGCAGAAACAAAGAAGTCCTCCAAGAGTTCAGTTTCCAGCTTTCTACTTACTACCTCTTTAGACTCTCGCTCGCCGTATATCTTCTTCACAAAATTTCCAAGATTGCACTAGATTGAACGAAAATAATTCAGGAGCACGCGAAGCTGCTCTTTTTTCAACAACGACCGACACGAACTCAATCCGTCATCGAATCAACGACAAAAGCACTTTTTTTTTTTTTTAAACTAGTGAGTGTTGTATTCGAAAGCAAAATCGATAATTGTGAACATTACCGCCCACCAAAATACAACGTATTTTCCAAAAAACACAAAGTAAAATAAAACGATGAAAATAATACGAAAGGAGTGAGCTTAATTTTGAATTTCATCCATATTTACTAAGAACTTAACATTACTACGAGGATACTATAACTAATAAACTATAACTATTTGTTACAAGATAACAGAGATTGTTCAGTTATCGATAGGCAAAGGGCAAAGTTTGACCACAGGTCTCTTATATTCACCCGAATCTGTCCGTATCGTAACGACTCTACAGACGTTGTCCGTCCCTTTATGTAACTGTGTTACTCTACCTAATTTCCATTTAAGTGGACTACATTGCTCATTAACTAAGAGAACGAGAGTACCTAAGGCAATTTCCTTTTGATTTTTGAACCATTTTTGGCGCTGCTGTAAAGTGTGTAAGTACTCAACCTGCCATTTACGCCAGAAATCTTGATGTATCTTTTGAATAAGTTTCCACCTTTGTAGAACACTTATCTGAGCATCAGCTATGTTACTTTCAGGTAAGATAGTGAGCGGTTCCAAAGTGAGGAAATGGCCTGGGGTCAAAACCGAAAGGTCATTTGGATCTGTGCTCAAAGGCGAAAGAGGTCTCGAGTTGAGCATTGCTTCGATCTGCGTCAAGACGGTATAAAATTCTTCAAACGTTAAGCGCTGAGAGCCTACCACCCGAGTCAAATGAGATTTCACAGACTTAACGCCCGCTTCAGCCAAGCCTGAAAAATGCGGAGCGCCAGGAGGATGAAAAACGAAGTCAATTTGCTCTGCTTTTGAAGCTGACACCATCAAGTTGTGCAAAATATTTGAAGCACCAACAAAATTCCTGCCTTGGTCGGAAATAAGCTTCGAACAACGACCTCGCCGAGAGATGAATCTTCTTAGAGCAGCAATATAAGCCTCTGCTGTTAATTCAGAAACGGGCTCTAAATGGAGAGCCTTAGAGGCTGTGCAAAGAAAAACGCAGAAGTACGACTTATACGTACGTAAGCCACGTCCGCGAGCCATGCAGGTGTCGAACGGACCTGCAAAGTCTACTACAGAGGTCGAAAACGGTTTTATTTGATTGATACGAAACGAAGGCAAATTGCCCATGATAGGAGGAGTCGCAACGATAGGCTTTGCACGAAAACATTTTATACAAGACGAAATGACGGAATTTATAGCCCTTTTTGACGATAGTATCCAAAATTCTTGAGCCAATAAGTTATGCAACGTTTGCCTTCCTGGATGCATAAAACGTTGATGATAATCTTCGATTATTAATCTTGTCAATCGATGATCACGGGGTAATAAGAGCTGGTGCTTGACATCATAACTTAGCTCTGCCTTAGACAGACGACCACCCACTCTAAGTAAGCCATGCTCATCGACGAAAGGAGATAGCTTTCGCATGGACTTTGGAAGATTACCAGAAGAGCCTTTCTTCGATAAATGACGAAGTTCTGAAGCAAACGCACATTCCTGGACGTGTTTAACGAGAAAACGAAGAGCATTGTTAATTTCTTCGCATGACAAAATCGGATCAAGAATCTTGGAAGAAGGGTTTTTCAAATTGTGCATATAGCGAAAACAATAAGCAACAACACGCAGAACACGTTGTAACGACGAGTATCTATTTAAAATACGATCGATTAGCGGGAGATTAGAAGCAGTGAAAAGGCTATAAATCTTTTGTTCATTTGAAGTTGCTTCATCGACATTGAATTCTGACCGAGGCCAAGTTTCTTGAGATCCTTTAAGCCAAGCAGGCCCCGCCCACCATGCGGTATCACGGGATAGAGCAGCGGGGAGCAAACCACGAGACCCACAATCTGCTGGATTCTCAGAACCTGGTACATGGTGCCAATTTTGAGGAGAAATATTTTCCTGAATACGTGCAACCCTGTTGGCTACAAAAGTTTTCCACTTAGAAGGACACGAGCGGATCCAAGTCAGGGCGACAGTAGAGTCTGACCAAGCGAAGACTTCGTCAAAATTGTAAAGTTCCTTTAAAGCTTCAACGAAAGCACTGAACAAGTCCGATAATAAAACAGCACCCAACAATTCGAGACGTGGAATTGAACACTTACGTAGAGGAGCCACTTTAGATTTTGCGCAACAAAGACGCACGACAATAGTACCGTCATCCTTAACGACACGACAATAGATGGCAGCACAGTAGCCTCTCTCCGAAGCGTCACAGAATCCATGGAGCTGCAATGATACGAAAGCTTCGATAAATCTGCGTGGAATTGAGAGTGAACTCAAACACGCAAGTTCCGATTTAAATTTATGCCATTCTTGAGCAATGTAGTCAGGGATCTCAGCGTCCCAATCGACACCAGTTAACCACAACTGTTGCATAATATATTTAGCAAAAAATACGACAGGCGACAGCAAGCCTAAAGGATCGAAAATCCTAGCGATATCCGAGAGGATAGAACGCTTGGTAAAACGATATTCATTTGAATTGGTTCTGAATACGAAATTGTCTTCTTTCGGATACCAAGAAAGACCCAAGATCTTTAGCGAAAATTCATTGATATCCTCGAAATTACGAAGGTGATCCGAGTATAAGTCTGAATCCGACACGTCTTGTAAGAATTCTAAATTATTGGACGACCACTTTCGGAGCAAGAGACCGGCAGACGACAAAATTTCTACCAACTCCTTGCGTATGATCTGTGCTTCTTCCACAGAATCCGCACCTGAAACGATGTCATCGACATACGTGTCCCTAGCTAGAGCTGCTGAACCATTTGGATGGCGTGACGAAAATTCTTTGGCCAACCGTGAAATACACCAAAGCGCTTGGTACGGAGCACATGCGAGACCAAAAGTCACTCTGCGTATTCGATAATCTTTCATTGGCTCATCGACTGACTGACGCCATAAAATGCGCTGATAGTCACAGTCCTGCAAATCTACGAGAAATTGACGAAACATTTGCTTGATGTCTGCAGTGAACACTATCGAATGCCAACGAAATCTTATTAATAAATTAAAGATGTTTTTCTGAAGCTTAGGGCCAGGCAAAAGTGTATCATTTAAAGACACTCCATTCTCATCCGCAGCACTTGCGTCGCAAACAGGGCGAAGAGGAGTAGTGGCAGAATCAGGACGCAAAACTCCATGATGCGGAACATAGTAAAAATGTCCAGAAGACGACGGAGGAGGATCAACTTCTTCCATATGACCGCTTTCCAAATAGTCTAACATGTAGTTTACATAGGCTTCTTTAAACTTTGAATTGAGCTTAAATTTCCTTTCCAAATTGAGTTGACGCTTGAGCGCTTTCTCACGAGTGCCTGTAAATACAGGTTTATCCTGAGGGTTTACGAAAGTCAATGGAACAACCATTTTACCTTCAGGG
This sequence comes from Scrobipalpa atriplicella, assembly GCA_029255725.1. NCBI lineage: Eukaryota > Metazoa > Arthropoda > Insecta > Lepidoptera > Gelechiidae > Scrobipalpa > Scrobipalpa atriplicella. Next base: position 6,565 of record JARACY010001584.1, read on the forward strand.
TTACGATAGTACGAAGCTTCCATATACTTTTCACACGATGATTCCGATTCCGAAAGAATTACAGTTTTAGGACAATCAATATTTTCCAACTCCCAGAACCGTCTTATATTAGCGTCTAGAGGCAAATTCGACACGAGAAAACAGTTCTTTGTTACAACACAGGAACCGTTACGAAAACGAAAACGAGAAGAGTCAAAGTCGAAAGTGCAGTCTCCCATCACTATCCAGCCGAAAACAGTACGCAGAGCAATAGGTTCACCTTCTTCTCCCTTAACCAGGCCAGGTAAGAGTGCATGAGCGAGAAAGTTGACTCTGACCAGCATATCAATCGGTCCAGGTTTGTAAAAGGAGGGATCAGCAAGATCTAAGCCCTTTAAGTGACTTAAATTCTTTATGTTAATTTGACCAGGAGGCATTTCTGAGCAAATTGCAGGCAGAATGGAAGCATCAATCGAAAATTTATTTGAAGAGTCACCATTGCATGGGACTATCTCACAAACGACAGATCCAAGAGTATTTGTTGACACTTTGCCGATACCATTAACCGAATGACCATTCCCCTGTACTAAAAGTCCAAGTTTTCTAGCGCAGCTCTCAGTTATGAAACTGCAGTCGCTAGCATTATCAAAAAGAATACGAATAGGTATAAATTTTCCAAACTGATTTTTGATCAAAACAATAGCCGTTGAAAACAAAGACTGAGAGTCAGTACCCGAAACAGCTAATGATGTGGGAGAAGATTGTAGCACTTGTGGAGGGTTAACGTTGGTGTCATCAACACTTTTCTCAAAATGAAGTAACGTGTGATGTCTATTTTTGCACTTTTCACATGAAGACTTCGAACGACAATTTTTCATGGAATGCGAAGGATTGAAGCAAAGGATGCACAATCCTTTTTCTTTAATTTGCGAAAAACGATCCAAAGGCGATAGTTTTAAAAAACTGGGGCACTTTGCCACATTGTGTCCATTAGCAGAACAAATGACACAGCTGGTTACCGGCTGTACGGTTGGTACGATAAGCGAACACTTTGATTTGTTTGTACTCTTTGAACTACTAGCACTGCTACTAGGTTTGACATTCAAATTTTCTAAAGCACGGCTTCTTTTTTCAATAAATGCATATAAGTCATTGAAAGCCGGGATATCAACATTTGACTCTAATTGCAACTCAAAAGCTTCTTTAGTAGATGGATCTAACTTGGACCATAATAAGTGGAAAAGCATAAAATTTCGATCAGGTAACTTATATTTTGATAAAATCTCTAAGTTTTCTCTAAATGTTTGAAACAATTTGTTCAAATCTGCACCACTTTTTGATTTCACCGAGTCACAATTGAGCATTTTTTCATAAAAAGTAGTAGCAAGCACTCTCTTTTTTCCATAATGCACCCTTAAAAGATTATAAGCAGGTAGGTAATTATCATTAGTAAGAGGATAATTCTTTATCAAGTTATATGCTTCCCCTTCAACACTCGACAGTAAATAATGCAATTTTTCCACAGCTGGGATGTCTCTTTTGTGAATCAATGAATCAAAAAGCTGAATAAACGAGGTCCAATTTTCAATCTTTGAATCGAAAGGTTTAATATTTATTTTTGGAAGTTTAGCACACAAATCACTTTGCACTATGTCAGGTTTTTTCTCTATCAGTTTACTTAACCGAAATTTGATATCCTTGATTTTATTTTGGAATTGCTTTGACAGTTCCAATTCGTGAGTACGATTTGCTAGAGAAAGCGTCGATAATAAAGCCAATTGAGCTTTGTGAAAGTCATCTTCTATATCTTTAATATCCTGTAAAGTATAGCCCTGTAAATCGGAACCTTCAATGTTTTCTATACGAGCGAAAGCATAATCACGTGCGATTCTATTTTTGTCGCATGTTTCATTTGCAATACCTTCGTGACCATTATCATTATCCATCATGTTTGCACTAATAAATCACGAAAATTACGAAAATACTTCGAAAAATTGTTTAATATGGCCACAGGTTAGCTAGTAGCTGTGACACTGACAGACAGCTGACATAGACAGTGACAGTTGATAAAGTTTCGTTCAGAAACGCAACTCACAATCGATAACGAGAATCGATATCTTTGGAAAATCGAAACGCAAAAATTTTTTTTTTTTTTACCATAGATCCCGCGACACGACACGAAACGATAAAAATGGATGAACTCAAAATCAAGCAACGCGTTTTCTAGACTTACCCGCGTATTTTTATTTTATCAAAGAAAATATGGAAAATGATCTAATTTGGTGGGAAAAACACTAATTACTCGATAAAACGATACGAAACGACAAAATAAACGAGAAAATGTAGGTGCCTTTCATTAGATCCGGCCGAAGGGACCAAAAAATGTTAATTGATTCGATAATAGTGGACTGTATGATAATAAGTAAATTTACGAAAACTATTGTAAAGCCATGACTAGTAGCTTAATCGAGACTACAATGAACCAAATGTGTGCAATATTGGTAAAATATGTGAAAAAGACCCACCTTTATAATCCAGTTGATGAGCGTAAACGGCAGAAACAAAGAAGTCCTCCAAGAGTTCAGTTTCCAGCTTTCTACTTACTACCTCTTTAGACTCTCGCTCGCCGTATATCTTCTTCACAAAATTTCCAAGATTGCACTAGATTAAACGAAAATAATTCAGGAGCACGCGAAGCTGCTCTTTTTTCAACAACGACCGACACGAACCCCATCCGTCATCGAATCAACGACAAAAGCACTTTTTTTTTTTAAACTAGTGAGTGTTGTATTCGAAAGCAAAATCGATAATTGTGAACAGTGTGTATTTCATAACTTTCTTTATTGTAGTATAAAAAAGATCAAACTGAAGCAGTTAATACCTAGCTATACGGGGTGTAAGGGACAGCGTCCCGCAAACTTATAGGGGTTGCTCAGTCAACGATATTGAACAACTACCACCAGGATTATTTTTCAGGAAATGAAAATAAAAATTTGCTTTTTCATACAAAATGACCACATTGATCAGACAATTTGTATGGAAAAGCAAATTTTTTTTTCATTTCCTGAAAAAAAATCCTGGTGATATGTGTTCAGTATCGTTGACTGAGCAACCCCTATCAGTTTGCGGGACGCTGTCCCTTACACCCGGTATATTAATGATAATAGAGACAAAGAAAGTTAAAGTAACTAGTTAGTTTTTAATTATTTAAAAAACTTAGGCTCATTTTCTCAATAGCCAAAGCAGTCCACTGCTTTTTACTAACGATTCTATGGAACTTGTTTTCTGAAAATAAATATTTTTTATTTAATTTTATTTATTTTTATTTACTGTTGGACATAGGCCTCCTCTAGTTAAGGTCGTATGCCATACCATACCCAGCACATGTGGCAGTTGGATTGCAGAGTGCAAGATGTTATATTTTTCTTTTTAGTGGGTTCAGTGGATTGACCTGATGAACCCTGGTGTCAGAGTTTTTAAGTCACCTAATAGCACAGCTTATAGGCCTCTGACATTGTTTGCGTAACAACCACAATCAAAGATGTTATATTTCACAGGGAATGCCCATTCCCTTAATTTATTTCATAATTTTAAATGTTTATAGATCCTTTACAAGAGTTTAACTATTACTACCTCAAAAATATACAAATCAAGTATCGTAAAAAGTAAATTTGCAAAAGTTATTGTAAGTATTCAACCCTGAACCGTGGGATTCTATGGAAATACCAACAATCAATATAGAAACTAACCCAAGGTCGGTTAAGAATGTTCTAATTGAGTAAGAGGTCACAAGTTGTCCTGTACACTTTTAAGGCGAGCCTGTAGAATTATAAGCGCCAATTTAATAAATTCTCATGAGTCACCGACCGTCCGGCCGTGTGTTATTGGTACCATTGCCGGACACAACGAAAACGGCGAAAAATGTACCTCGAAAGGACGTCTCATGTTTACGTACACATTTGCGGAATTCGTAATAGTGATGAATCAAAAATGGTACGCATCACTCCAAAAGGAAATTAAGTCGGGATATAATAGAGAATGCAAGAGAAAATTACCTTGTCCAAACATTTTAACTCCTCAGTAGGATAAACAGTTTTTTCGCATCGAGCACAAGTTTTGTTCATTTTGACGGTTTTTTACACACAAACACTGGAAATATACTTAAACACAGCTTCTTTGCAGAGCAACACAAGTTTTCACGGATCACAAACAAAGTTTTCACTTCACTTTTTAGGAAAACACTCACGAGCACAAAATTCGTAGCATCCCCCAAACGCGCATGCCAAAAAATGACAAATGGCGGCGGTTCGGTTGGGGCTGCCAGCCTAAAGAAATTTGATAACTACCATTTTCTACCACGTTATTTCTACCAAAGTAACTCGCTGCACGCACAGCAGTGTACACTCGCCAAGCCAGCCAAGTCTTGTAGACCCACAGTGTAGACCTCGTTTATAAAACAATAACAATTTTAAAAATGGCCATTTATTAAAAAAATAAGTAAATAGTTACAAATAAAACTAGCTACATAATAGAACGCAGAAATATTTCACTGCTCTTCACTGCCATTAAAATTACAAATGCATTTTTCTTTCTGTAGCACTGTTAACGCTTCGTTAAACAACTGCTTAGAATTTTTAATCATATCTGTCAAGGTATTATAATCGTCTTCCTTTTCTTCTTCTACCATTTTCAGTTTATCTTCCAATATTTTAAGCTTTTCTTCGGTTAATTCTAGCCTGTATTTAAGTTCTTCTTTGTCTAGATTTTCTAAAGGTTCCTGCTCTGATTCAGTGGTTGTAGTTTCACTTTTTTCAACTGCCGCCATTCCAGAAATGGACGACTTTCTTCTACCTGCTGTCAAAGACATAGATAAAGAATCCATATGTGGGTCTGCTTTAGAGGTAGAAGATTTAGACACTCTTGAACCTCTGCGAGTTTCAATAATAGTTTTCAATTCTTCTTCAAGGTGAGCTACTTTCTTTTCCAGTCTTTTTTTCTTTTCCTTCAGTTTTCGATTATCAGTATCAAGTTTTGCATAACTATCTCTTTCTATATCAAGTCTGCCATTAAGTTTTACGATCAATTCAGATAGTTTCTGAATTTCATTATCTGTTGCCGTTCTCATAGGTGTGAAGAAGACACTTTGCAGTGAACACTCTTCATATCTTAGTAACTGTGCTCTTAGTTCTTCAATCTTCGTGGCTTTCTCATTAGCTTGCTTTCTTAAAGCATCAACTTTAGCATCCGTATTTTTGGAAAACTTGTGAAATTCATTAATTTCACTGTGCATTTTGTTCATTTTAACAGTGTTCTCCTTTAAAATGTCTTGATAATAAAGCTCTAAAGTTTTTATTTGGTTCTGAAACAAAAATATTTTATCTTTATTTCTTTTAGATACATTCACGATTCACATTTATTTAGTAAGAGCAGTGGCAGGATATGCCGAAGTTTCTAACCTACCTTTGAAGTACCTACTTTGAAAATCAAAAAAATATTTAGTACCTAAGTCCTACATCATATTTTGTTCAGGAAGAATGGAAATTGCTTCGCGATGCTGATTTTGATCGTGATAATATGATGAACTGAGTAAAAATAGTAGTTATATACTTACCCGCTGTTCATTAATAAGTTGATCGTCAGCGTTACTTTTGTCAACAAATGTTTGAATTTTCTGTCTGATGGTTGTAGAGTCACACTCTAGGTTTTTGATTCTGCATTTAGCCCCGTCTAATTTTCTTTTCAAATTCTCATTCTCATCTTTAAGGATCTTGTAATCTTTCATAGCTTGCTCTATTTCGCGCTTTCGTTTGGCTTCTAGATCTCTGATGTGCTAAAAAGTAATTGTTAACTTGCATTACTATAGGTATTTTGTCTTTCCGCAAAAAATAGACAATCGTCATGGATGATAGAATAAATATATAAAAAGTGGAAACCTTACGTAGCTAATATCAGTTCTTTTCTCCGCAGCTGTTTTCGTGACATTTAACATCTCTTCCAAATCTTTTATTCTTCCTTGCAATAGTATAATTTTTTCAGCTCTACCTTTCCAACCCATCACATGATTTTGTAATTCCTTCAAACTTGTGAATTTGTCTCCCAACTCATGCTGCAGTACTTTGGTTGCAGTTATTATTTCGTTTTTCAGTTCAATATTTTTCTTTTTGCTATCCATGAGGCGTTTGTTAACACTCGCCAATTTCATATTAAGTTCCTTAATATCGTCCGGACCCATCATGATATCAGGGTCATCTTTGCATAAACATATATCAAGATTTTCGTTTTTCTTTATTGCCTCGATCTCCATAAGTTTTCTTTCCATAGCAGCATTTTTAGTTTTATAGCCTTCAACTTCAGCGACTAGATGACGGTTTTGTTTGCATAGCTCAGTTATTTTTGCGCTAATGATGCCCGCTGATTTGGAAGATATTGTAGGGCCAGTGCCGCTAATAATGTCACGAATTCTGGTATTGAGATCTGCAACGGTTTTATTTAATTCTCCGATGTGAGTATCCTTCTCAAACAGTATTTTTCGAAGTTCGTTACTTTCTGATGTGACGATCTAAAAATTAAAACGTTAAATCTTTGAACTGTCACAGATAATGAGATTGCCTATCGTTAAACCAAAACCTATATTAATTCTGTGCCAAAACATAAAATCGGAATCATTTAGCTACAGCAACTTCGGCTTGGTTACACTTATCAGTGTTTTATAAATACCTTTAACTGTTCGATGAGATGAGCATTTAGCTCTGGTGGATACAGTACATCATCAGGATCTGGTTTGTCCAGTAGAGATAGCATTTTCAATTTCATTTCGTCTGTCTCATCGATTTTTCCTGCTATATCTGCAAGCTTGTCTGCATCTATAAAATAAAATACTCAAGAAGTTCAAGTTGCCTAATATATTATAAGAGAGTACCTACGGCAGTTTTATTTACATTATCTTTGGATAGAGTACCTACTGAACTCACGAGAATTATTTACGAGAAATTAAAGTCAGGTAAAGCTAAAATTAAGGATATAGAACGATTTGCCTCCTTGAGGGTTATTAAATTCCCTTGTTGTAAACCACACTACCAGCTGCACTACTAGTAGTGCAGTTAACAATGAACTGCACTACCAGGTACGATTTGCTTATGTTTACAGTACATTATTTTTGTTTGTACATTCTTTGGGGTGGGATGGGATAGGATCTACCTCCTAGTGGTCCCCCCTGCAGGCTTGGCTGTGAATAAGTCCGGCTGAATGATCCTAAAAAAGCGGTGGTAGGCTCCGCTAGGGGCCGCCTGGCTCGCTACCACCCTCTCACCGGAGTCCGGCGCCAAACAGCTTGCTGTGTTCCGTCGGTGCGTGAGAATGCCAGAAACCTTTCTCAGCGATAATATCACATTCGATGTTTTGGCTAGGACCGACAATGATAGGGTAAGTGGCATGTGGAAATAGTTGTACAGACCTATAGCCGACGGAAAAGAACAACCATCCATTCCCATGCGCCACCCCTTACCTGTTGTAATTAGCCACCGGAGCTGGCATATGTTAATGAGTGTTTTTATTAAATTACATAGAGATACGTAAACAAAATAGGCTACCTTTTTTGCCAGCAGAATAGCTTACTCCAGACGCTTGTTTAGTAGGCGGCGGAGCCTTATTTTTTTTTGGAGCCATATAAAAAATTATCAGTTTACGATGTGCCTAAAACTGAAATACATCAATAAATTCATAGGAAATCTTCAAAAAATCTAAGATATTAGACCGTGCGTGGCGTGAGACGTTTTCCCATATCAATAATGACATTTTCTATTTTTGAAAATATAGATAAAATGGTGCAAACTCCTTTCAATATCCTTTTTGATTCGGGCACGAAATACCGATGGAGACTGCACGAACATAACATAGGCGAGACTTGCCGAATATGCCCTTCACACTCCCGTATTCGCTACGTGTAGTGTGTCGTGTAGTTTTGCCGATAATTTTATTTTCATGGTGATGGTGATACCGCCGCAGTGTGCTGCCACCTTTATTTAGAGTGAATGGAATGAGTGAGTCAATGACAAATAAAAACCGGTAATTTACCGTAAATTTTCTTTGAACGCATCCATGAGTGCGTTCACGCATGCACCTAGGGGAAACCGTTAGAGCGACTTTTAATCTGACAGCTCGCGTAAACCCTCGTTCATGCACGCACTTGCACCTGTCAGGATGAAATTTCCTCAGAACAATAACTAAAGCTATAGAAGGAAAGCTAAAATAAGAACAAAATACATTAGGTCGTACTATTTTTACTTATGCAGTTGTAAATGTGTAAGAAAGAGATCAGTATACACTCTTTTGTTTCGCAATTTATAAGGTTGTCACAAGTTTCTTTTTTGCTAGTGATGTAACGACTTCGATAATAGTATCGATATATTACAAAGTAAGTATCGTACGGCGGCGGCATATTGTAAAGGTAAATCTGTCACTAACGTAAAAAACTTGTGACGACCTTAAAAATTATTTTAAAAAAAAACTGTAGGTATACTTACTTATCGCTTCCTTTCACACACTTACAACTGCATTAAAGTAAAAGCAGTAATTTATTTTGTTGATCGTGATTATACATTACAGCAGTGGTTTTCAACTTTTCTGACTACGCGACCCCCTTGTATACTCAAAATATCTGACGACCTCTAGCTTAAAACTTTTGAGTATTTTTCTTCAGTAGGGCTCTGGTCACAGTTTTTTCCATCAAATGTTTAACCACTCTGGCCAAAAAGACTGCAACTGACAGACTGACTGATTTATTAACGCAAAGTCGAAACTACAGAAACTACCTATTCAAGGTGCAAATTTGAGATGGGGCAGCCAAAATCCAGGGCAGCTACCATAACCATTGAAGCTGCACAAAACGGTCTGAACAGACTATAGTAGCGGGTCTTCTCGCCAAAACCATCGGTTTTGGGGGGGAGGTGGTGACAAGGCTTGACCTCCTTGCCGTGGTAAATCCACGCCCCACGTAACAACGTGGGGGTCCTGGGTCGGGGATGATACCCCCTTCGTCACATCCTGGTTGGTCTTCACCGCTCGCGTGATCAATCCCTCTGGACACACTGAACAGACTATCCAGTATTTCTAAAATATTAAGAATTACAATTACAGAATTTTGAAAAATGGAACAGTCCTTGTAAAAATAATATTTTGTAAATTGTCTAATCAAAATAATTGTGTAAATCATTGTCTGCAGGAAATCTGTCGATTAAAAAGTATCGATACTTTTATTCCCATCACTAGACACTCGTAAACAACGCACACGCGACTATGTCAAATAGTTCAGTAAAAGAAACGTCTGTCTTTGAATACATGTATTTTGAATTTTGTCGGGTAAATTAGAACCAATAGAACCAAATGATTTTCAACTTGTGACCAAACGGGTGAAGTAGAAACAAAGAGCTAAAAGTGTTTCCTTTTCTCACGCGTCTTTTTAGTCGTATGCTAGAACAGTACAAATGATCTTTCTGAATTCTTATTTTAGCTTTCCTTCTATTGCTTTAGTTATTGTTCTGAGGAAATTTCCCCTGACAGGCGCTTCAAAACGGGGCTTTATCAACTGTCAAAGTGAAAAGTTCCCCTAACCTTGCGCTAACCGTGCGCCCGTGAACGTACCCCATAAGTAAAGATCAGCTATCAAAGCTACCAACATGACGACAGTAGCTGTCAAAAACAGCTGTCAAGTCAAGTTGGGTGTGCGGAGTTTTTCCTGTTTTTATTTGTTATTTTTAAAATTACCAAGTCTTGAATTGTTTTTTCTCGTTTACATGGGTGCCTAATAAGGTTTGCCGTGTCCAGGAGTATTTTTTTGTCCTTAACATACAAGGGTAAGTATTTAATCAATATGTCCTTGGGGTTCGATTTTCTAAACAAATGTAGTATGTTATCTTATTTTCATGCAAACAAGCCTATTTCATGGTGTATTTCAGAGATAAATCACTGAAGATGTTCAATAGAATATTTCTAGATCGAATGAGTATTACGTAGTTGTAAATAATAATCGATATAATTGGTAGTGTTGCGTTAGTTCCTATTATTTTGATTACAACATTAACATTAATTTAGCCCTGTATAAGCAAAATATCACAATGCTGATGTAATTGATCCACTGAGAAGCAAAGAGATAAGTGTTTACTTGTTTCCTTACTACAGAAAATCTAGTCTTAATTTATTTAGATCATGTTTTAGACGGGGAATATATAGGTATATTCTCACTATAAAAATGATGGATTCCACTTTAACCACCTCAGCTTTAAAAGTAATAGAATGCTCTTTAAGAGTAATAGTTTCCACTTTAAAAATACTCAGCTTTAAAATTAATGCATCGCACTATAAAATTATAGGCTTCCACTGTAAATATACTCAGCTTAAAAAAAAAAAATTGAATTCACTTTAAAAGTTATAATTGCAACTATTATATGATTAGCTTTAGAACTAATATTTTGCACTATGATATACATAGGTTTTAAATGAATTTTACTGTTTTTTATTCCTTTAGGACCGTTCGGTCGACTTCTTAAAATGTTGACTTCCCAAAAAGTTGATTATCCATTTCCCAAAAAGTTGACTTCCCAAACTTACTTCATTTGTACAGGAAATGTACTGAATGTATCTTGTGCACTATGTCTCACAGCTTGTAGGACTTGGTATGTCCGTTTTGTTGTTGTTATTAATAAAATAAATATTACTTGTATCATTTCAGGCAGCCATGCCGGGTACTAATCTGATTGTGCCGGTGGTGCTTTGGGGCAAGCACGCCCCTACCCACTGCATATCATCAATCTATTTGTCCCGAGATCAGAAGGTAAAAAATCTTTTTTTTAAGAAAAAGCTTATTATACGGGGTGTAAAAAAAAGTACTGCGTTCCTTTCAACCACATGTTCTACTGATGATACCAAACAACTTTCCCAAAACAGAAAAAATTTAGCTCGAAAAAGAATTTTGCCTTTTCCATACAAAGATGCTTTCCGGGATCTGCAGTTTTGTAAGGACAAGGCAAATTTTTAGCTAAAAATATTGTGCTTTGGGAAAGTTATTTGGTATCATTAGTAGAACATGTGATTTAAAGGAATGCAGTACTTTTTTTTACACCCTGTATAATACATATGAGGGAAGAAAGGTTTAAATTTTCTTAGTTACTAATGGTCATAATATATTTTTAAATTTCTGCAGACCCTAGTGACGGGCTGCTACGATGGCCAGATCTGCATCTGGTCAGTGGAACCAGAGACCTTGAAAATGACTCCGAGATGCCTACTCGTCGGTCACACGGCGCCTGTCACTTGCCTCTCCAGAGCTTCTATAATACAGGTAAATGTTAAAACTCTTTGGTTTACAATATGAAACACCCTGGCCGCCTTTTTTATATGTCTATATTTTTGTATCTGAATTGTGAAGTTCGATGCCACTCACTCTGAAAATAATATGGTTCACAGTAACACTGCGTATTATTTAAATCTGCTATTTTACTATCTACAACGTTAGTAATTATAGGTTATGGGTAGCACTTTTACCCCGTGAACCATTTGTGCAAGTTTGTACCTACGTGCTATGGAAGGAAATAGTGAAAAATCTCTTCCATCGGCGAGCGCGCCTCCGCCGGCACCGAAGACAACACAATATCTTCAGCAGTCATCAAACGTGAGCCTTTCAAAGCTAAACGGAAGGAATTTTGCAACGTGGGCGTTTGCAGTAGAGTGCTGGCTCGTGGACCTTGAGCTCTGGGACGTTGTCGTTAGCGAACCTGACGACCTGACAGACCCAGACGTCAAGAGAAAGGATGCGAAAGCGCGAGCGAAGATATGTCTCGCTTGTGACGAAACAATTTACCCGGTAATCAGGTCAGCCAAAACTGCATTTGAAACTTTTAATGCGCTGAAGAAAGCTTATGCTGATAGCGGACTCATTAGAAGACTAGGACTAATGAAAAGCCTTCTGTCGATTAAATTTGATGGAAACCTGAGAGATTATGTGAACAAGATGCTAGCTACACAGCAGGATCTTCAAGGGATTGGAGCAGCTGTAAGTGACGAGTTCCTGGGCATTATAATCCTAGCAGGACTTCCAGAAACGTATCGTCCATTGGTGATGGCGTTGGAGCACTCGAACACTACGATCACATCAGAAAATGTGGTTGCCGCGCTTCTCAAAGAAGACCTACGTACTACATCAACTTCACACCAGCAAGAACCGCAGTATACTGCACTACAAGTAAAGACCTCAAAGAAGAAAACGTTCTGCACTTATTGCAAGAAAAAAGGTCACAATGTAGGAAATTGTAGGAAAATTTCGAACAAAAAGAATGTTGTTAGTGATTCAGTTTCGGCAAAACACCTAAATTATACATCTGAGTTTACACTTTCATCCTGTTTCACTAACCCCCCATCTCCTACAGGTTCACAAGACTGGTACTTAGACTCAGGTGCTACTTCTCACATGAGCAACAGAAAGGACTGGTATGTCTCCATGATTTCTCATGTTATTCCTATTAACGTTGCAAATAGGGAGCAAATACTAAGTCGCGGCATAGGCACTGTGTGTATACCTATCTCTGAGATGGTAAATGAGATAAGCAATGTTATATTTATCCCTGGTTTAGCCGCAAATCTGATTTCAGTAAGCAAATTAGCCGAAAAAGGCCTCGAGATTTTGTTTACAAAATTAGGCGCATACATTTTTCCAAGTGGCAGTTGTCAAGTGACAGGCCCCGTCATTGCTTCAGGGTCTATGCATAATGGCATGTATAAGTTAAATATAAATAGTTCCCATGCCTTTCCAACTACCACAAAAGAGTCTGCACTATTGTGGCATAGACGACTAGCCCATCTCAATACAAGGAGTATGCATATTTTAAAAAGTAAATGCACAGGTATTAATTTTAGCGGAAATTTAACCAAAACCAAAAAGTGTATCCCCTGCCTGCAAGGTAAACTTTCAAAGAAACCTTTTAAGAACTCTACAAGCAAATCGAGCAAACTCCTAGAGCTCATTCATTCGGACCTAGCAGGCCCGATGAGCAAACACTCGTGGGGCAGAGCTTTATATTTGCTAACTTTTACAGACGACTTTAGTCGCAAAACTTTTGGATATTTATTAAAAAGAAAATCCGAAGTTCTGGAAAAGTTTATCGAGTTTAAGCACTTGGTAGAGAATCAGACAGGTGAAAAGATAAAAGTGTTGCGCACGGACAACGGTCGTGAATATGTAAATAACGATTTTTCTGTCTTTCTGAAGGAAAACGGCATCGTGCATCAAACCACGGTCCCGTACACCCCACAACAAAACGGTGTTTCAGAACGTGCCAACAGAACTATTATCGAAAAAGCTAGATCTATGCTCCAAGACTCAAAACTGCCTTTAGCATATTGGGGCGAAGCGGTAAATACGGCGATCTACATTAAGAATAGAGTACCTACGCAATCGCTCAAGAACAAGATTCCAGAAGAAATTTGGACTGGGAAGAAAGTTGATCTATCGCACTTAAGAGTCTTCGGCTGCGAAGCTCATATCCTGGTACCAAAAGAAAAGCGAGCTAAACTCGATTCAAAGACACAGAAGTGTATCTTTGTAGGCTACGCTACAGAGAGTAAAGCCTACCGCCTCATTGATCCCAACAACCCTCGAGCGATTATCATTGCGAGAGATGTAGTCTTCATCGAAGACGAAAGGCAGTCAGAGCCTCAAACTGAAACAAATCAGGAACCTTCGCCTCCGACAACACCATCTGAAGTCTTTTTACCCATAGACGATGAAGTTCCAGCTACTCAGCCGCAGCTTCAGCCTCAACCTCAACCAGAGCCTCAGCCAGAACCTGAGAATGAAGCCTTAGAGCAGGTCGTGACCGAGACAGACGACTTTGTCACTCCTGTGACTTCACCAGAACGTCCAGATCCTGAGTCAACGGTACAAGAACAGCAAGAAGAATCTGAAAGAAGATACCCTCTCCGTGACAGACGTCCACCGGTCAGGTTTCAGGATAATCTTTACCTCACATCAGACTTGGAGCCTGAAACGTACAAAGAAGTCAATGACCACCCACTCAAGGAGAAATGGCTTGAAGCCATGAAGGCTGAATATAACTCGCTAATGAAGCACGGCACCTGGACCCTAGTCGACAGACCCATCGATAGGAAAACAACAAAATGCAAATGGGTCTTTAAAATTAAAAAGGACACTTCGGGTCATGTGACCAAGTACAAAGCTAGGCTAGTGGCCAAAGGGTTTACCCAAGTCCCAGGAATCGACTATGGCGAAACATTTTCCCCAGTCGCTAGGCTATCTTCAGTACGCCTTTTACTTGCATTCGCTGTACAGAATGGTTTGACTGTCGACCACCTTGATGTAGAAACAGCCTTTCTAAATGGAGACTTAGAAGAGGAAATATATATGGAACAACCAGAAGGTTTTGCCACTGATTCAAAACGGAGAGTGTGCCTACTCAAAAAGGCACTATACGGCCTGAAACAGGCTCCACGGCAGTGGAATAAAAAAGTCTGCCAAGCGATGGCAGCACTATCATTAAATCAAGCACCGTCGGAACATTGTCTCTATTATAAGAGGTCCGGCGACGATATCTTAGTCGTCGCTGTGTTCGTAGACGATTTCTTCTTGATCAGCACCAGCGGCCCCATGAAGGAACATTTCAAAAAGGAACTTGCAAAAAAGTTCACCGTCAAAGACCTTGGTCCGCTTAGGGACTGCCTGGGCATGAGAGTTGTCCAAACCCAAGGAAGCATAACTCTCGATCAAACTAAATATATTGAGAAACTTATAGACAAGTTCGGCATGAATGATGCAATAAGCGTCACCACACCGCTAGAACCTGGCCTTAAACTGACACTCCCTGACAAGGAAGATGAGCCGTTTGAAGCCCCATATCAAGAGCTTATCGGATCCTTAATGTACCTTGCGATCTGTACGCGACCTGATATTGCTCATACGGTCTCGTATCTTTCTCAGTTCAATGCACATTACGGGGGGGTGCACTGGAAATCCGCGAAGCGTGTCCTTCGTTACCTTAAGGGTACGAAGGATATGAAGCTTAATTTCCAATCCAACGGCCAGTTCTACCCTGTCGGTTTTTCAGATGCCGACTACGGCAACAACCTTGTCGATCGCCGGTCGTATACCGGTATTGTGTTCATGATGAGCGGAGCACCTGTGTCTTGGGAAGCCCGTAAGCAGCGCACAGTTGCCCTCTCGACCACAGAGGCCGAGTACATGGCACTGGGCGAGGCTTGCAAGGAAGCTATCTACTTAAAGTCACTCATTAAGGAAGTCTTCGGTATCACGCATACTCTCATCATACACACGGATAATCAAAGTTCCATTAAACTGGCACACAACAACACATACCATGCACGCACCAAACACATCGACATCAAACATCATTTCATTAGGGACTCATTGTCACACCACGACCTCACAATCAAATACCTACACACGAACGAAATGATCGCAGATATTTTGACCAAACCTTTGCCGAAACTGAAACACTACAAGTGTGTAAAATTTCTAGGTTTAGGTTAGGCGTAGGTTTTGTATATGTCATTTGTCTTTTCTTTTAATTGGGTGTTAGGTGGGTGTCATAATAAGGTGTAGATAATTTGATAGGTGTTTATAGTGTGTATATAGGCTGTCCTTTTTTTTGGTGCTAGTGTTAAGTGTACAGTTAACTTTGATATTTCCGTTTATTTGTATATAGGGTGTTTCCATTGCGGGGGGGTGTTAAAACTCTTTTGATTTACAATATGCAACACCCTGGCCGCCTTTTTATACGTCTATATTTTTGTATTTGAATTGTGAAGTTCGATGCCACTTACTCTGAAAATAATATGGTTCACAGTAACACTGCGTATTATTTAAATCTGCTATTTTACTATCTACAACGTTAGTAATTATAAAAATAAACGAGAATAAAAACTTGGAGCAGTGTAGAACTACCCAGCGAGCTAATCACTACCAGACGCTGAACTAAGTGCAAGTCAATAGCTCAAACTTTAACTAATTAGCGACAGCAATGCTTTAGCTATATTTATATTTATTTTATATCTATTTACTTATTAATTAGGAGTTTCCAAGTTGTTTAGAAGTGCTGGTATCAGGAAAATTTTGTTTGACGTTTATAAGTAGGTTTATTTAAGCCGTGCAGATTGCTGTCTTGATGAATCATTTTACTGAAGAGTAATCGAAAATTATAGGGGAGCTGTTAGAAGCTTGTAACTATGAAAAAAAAACAGACTAAAAGAAATCATTTATTTTATACAAATACTTATATCGACCAGCAAAACTTGAGATCAAAAATACTGTTGATATTACATTTAATTAAACACTCAATATATATTGTAGGCTTAAATTCAGCTGTGAAATTTCAATAATTGATGATAGAAACTTGCAATAATTCGGCAGTTTGTAATTTCTAACCTTGGTGTGAAATGATCAAATCATTCGCTCAAAATTTCGAACCATATTATTCGGTGTCAAATCCAATTTACTTTACAATAGACATACACACGTACCAATCAAGCATATAGGTATATATCCAGCACAATCGTCAATACATTCAATATGCAATTGAATTTTCGATAACGGCATTCACTTTACACAATGGATAGAGGACAAACGGCGTACACAGAGTTATCTCATTTTCATATATACGTTAATGTTTCCGACATCTCATGTCCAAATTTGAACGAATATACAGGGTGTTAGAAGCAATACGGTCGTTTAAACCACATGTAACAATAAATAAAATATTACTTGCTTGATAGTACTGTTTTTTTTTCTGACGATCATTTTTATTCTTGGACATGTTAATTACGTATTATTGGAATGTAATTATGAAATTAATAAAAGAATATAAACAAATCCAATCTAAATTGTAATTACGATTAAATTAACTGCGTAATTACTTCTGTATCAATTGTGGTTTTTGTGGTATTAATTTATAAATTAATTAATTAAAAATTTTCATGATTTATTTTTATCATGGTCATAGTATTACAATCATCTCACTGCAACAGTTTGTAAAGGGAAAGTAAAAAACAATTGCAAATAAATGGTTAGAACTTTGTGGTAAGTTTAAAGGGTCGTAGTATTCTCCTTTACACCCTATATTTCTCATCAAATTGAACGAATGATCTTTAAGGGTTTCTCATCAAATACGCGATTACGATCTCATTCCGGTCTCGAACAGCGGATCAGGAATGAGATATGGAGCGAGCATTGCATTAGCTTAGGTTAATAATGTGTACAAAACGCCGTCTTTAACAAACATGTACTACACTGCAGAATGTTATTCGGAAAACTTACTAAAAGAAAAATAAAAATATAAAAGGAGGATTTTATGGAACATTAATAGGGAAAATAATTATGTGTTTTTAATAATATCTGATAATTTTTGGTGGTTTTAGCCCAAATATACCTACACTTTTTAAACAGTACCTCTAGCAGTCAAATTAATTTGACTTTGTTCTCGTTATTCACTCCAATAATTGTTTTTTCCCCTGTCACCCACTCTAACCAAAAACGAATTCCTGTTATACTCATATAAGGAATGGAATCGGAATTTTAATCAGATTTGGCTGAGCTTAACTCAATTTCGATCACATTATCGACACATTGCATTCACTTCCTTTGATTCTAAAAAGCCCTTCAAGTGGTATGTTAGAATAAAGAAAGTGATTAAATTAGAAAATTTGGTACCTAAGCGACAGCTAAGCTATTTACCTAAAATACAAAATCTAGGTCATACATATTTGGCATTCCTATGCCAAACCTATAGAAGGATCTAGGCAATAGGTTTATTATAGACGCGGCGGGTGCTCTAGTCCATCCTACACTGTACAACGGTATTTCAAGCCTACCAGTCAGTAAGTCCGGCTAAATGATCTGGCCAAAGTGGTGGTAGGTATCGGAAACAGATTCCTATGCTCAATCGGTGAGTAAATTATGTGGGAATACTAGCGACTTTGAGGCTACCAATGAGTCTTACCTCTTAATAAAAGGAATATCTAATTGATCATTTACAAAATATTCCATCCCTATGCGTTATTTATGTCTTGATAAAAATCACTTCCAGATTTCTTTACTCACTTTGCCTCAAAACCTAAGCAATTATAGGGATTCCAGCAAACAAAAATCACGTTTAAATTAAGATTTAACAAGGTTCTGGAACCTGTTCTCGTTACCAACTGAATTCAGGGTGGATTTGCAGAAAATAATATCCTCCCCATTCCTGATTCGACGTACTTGCACATGTAAGGCGTCTCGAGTACAAACGTTCGTACCGAGAGTCCTCTACATCTAAATATATAGCTAGGTATTCTATGGTGTACGTGTATTTTAGGCTATTAGGGGAAAATGAAGAAGAATCAAGTGGCTCACCTAAAATATACGTACAAATTTGCTTGAACGAATCGGGGATGACTGCTCTGTTTACGTACCTGTAATAAAAAAGATTGTTATTAGTAATAGTAATTTGAAGATTGAAAAGTATTAAAATTTCAAAAATTTGATATAAAATAAAATTGTCAAAGAAGTTTGATAGGTATGACTTGAATTCTGACGCCGCCGCTAAGATTAGAAAAGTTGACGAAATAGTAGTATCTACTAAACCATCGACGAATTTAATTTATTCGGTATACTGAAATAATTATAATTCAGCTAGAGTAGTTAGACCCTGAATAAAAACCTATGAATTCTCAACCTTTGCACGTGTATTTCAATTTTATTTAACCTAAAGTATCTACCCAACCATGCTTATAACCCAACACCCATACAATTAATACGAGTAGCAATCGAACATGCTCCAACGCACTAAGCTACACTGATATCAAACGCCTACGGCTATCATCGACTATATAGGGATAAAATCTGGTGATTCTGGTGTAATAACTAATAATTTTGCTGCGTGGTTACAGGATCAATTGGCGGTATATAAAAAAAATAGCTCTACAATGTAAAAATGTAGGTCGGCTGTAAGAAATTTCTTTTAGGAATAAGCAGTGCCTGTTGTCTCTTGTTTGTTCTGTATGTTTCTGTGTACATTAAACGGTTAAATAATAAATAATATTAATGAAAAAAAAAAAATTTTGGTTTCTTTTTTACCCACACTTTAAAAAATAATAAATATTTGTTTTTTTTATAAATACGAAGGAATAATTTAATAAATTAAATTTAATGAATGTGAAAGAAAAAACTATACGCACATTATTATTTCCGACATTACGTATAAATTCCATGGAACAATCTGTATGGAAAGTGACACCACGTGAAACATTGCGTTTTGGCGATTGGCAATTCCACTAGTTGCCAACTGGCAGCTACTGTTCGGAAAGGCCATTATTATCTTTTGGCTTTGGTACGGCTATTCTGCACCAATAAAAACATGTCATAAAGTAGTGATAAAGTAGAATAAAATAAGAATATAATACAACGTGTAACAGAAAGGGTATATGCATCGAGAAATGTGTGAATCTACCCATGAAACTGAACAACTTTCCCTAAGGAACATAGGTCGAAAAACGAAAAAAAAGTTTTTTCCATACTAAATGCGCTATCAGCTGATGCAATTTGTATGGAAGGTCAAATTTTTTTTTTCGTTTTTCGACCTATGTTCCTTAGGGAAAGTTGTTCAGTTTCATGGGTAGATTCACACATTTCTCGATGCATATACCCTTTCTGTTACACGTTGTATAAGGTAAAAAAAATGTGTAAAAAAATATCCGATCAAAGTTTAGGGTATGAACCTACCTATGAAACTGGACAGTCACGACTCCAGTAAAGAAAGGAGGAAATATGAAAAAAATTAGGTCTCCCAAATAAAATGCTCAAGCACCATTTTGTATTTGAGATTTTAGATTTTTTTTTAATATTTCGTCCTAGATGTCCCAAAGGTTGCCTGGTAGAAATTGCTACCTTAGCAATAAGGCCGCCTGTGTTGTACTTTTATTCTGCTTTGTTGTCTGTCTTATTTTTTGTATGTGCAATAAAGTATGTTGTATTGTATTGTATTGTACGTTCCTTGAGGCAAGATTATGTTTTTTTTTAAATAAAATTCGTACAATAACAGTTATACAATACTTGGTCAGAAAATATCACACGATCTTGTATTTAAATAATCTCAGAACACAGAATATGCCTGCGTCATACCACCATTTTTGTATTAGTCAACTAAAAGATTGGCGCACTCTAATAATTTATTCATCAGAGGAAGCAATTCCTTAGTTTTAATTGCTGCGTGAAATTGTATGTTCGGTTTATGGTCACTAAATCCTGTTTATTACCTTGTGACGTCATAAACCACAAAGTAGCATGTCTCACATGACGTCATACTACATGTTTGCAGTAGCTAAAAGGATTGGTGCAGTTCAATAAATTATTCAAAATGGAAGGGAATCGTCAATTTTGATTGCTTTGCAAAATTAAATGGTCCGATTTTCTATAAAGTCTGTTTATTTCATCACAAGATAACCTACAAAATGTCTGTCTCACATATATCATAATCACATCCTAAATTATATTATTTGACGTAGTCATAGTAAATGTTTGCAAACATTTATTCAGAGACAAAAGTAGTTTATCAGTTCAAGTTCAAAGTTCGATTTCACTACAAGCTATTTATTTTCTCATGAAGTCACAACCCGCAAAGTAGCACATCTCACTCACACGTCAGATACAACGATGACGTCATAGTACATGTTTGCAGAAGCTAAAAGGATTGGTGCAGCGCGATCATTTATTCAGCGACGGGCGTCCTAGTTACATTAGTAGACCGACTTCGCCGTAACCTGAACTGCGGTTAATTGTTAAGAGAAATTGTTATTCTTGTTCGCCTTTTAGTTTTGTGACTGTTTCGTAGTAGTTTGACAAGTAATTTTATGACACTTTATTACTCGTAGTACTATGCTACGAACGGCAGCTTTTTCTACGGCGTAGCAAAACCTATATGTCACTATTCGTAAACCTATAATTTTTGAAATAAGAATTCATTACACCCCTAGTAAAAAAAAAACAAAGTGATGGTAAAATGAAATATCTTTAAACTTTTTCACTGTTCAAACTGTTGTTTTATTCAAACGCATGTCTGAAGAGCTGCTTTATTAGATTCAGAAATTATGCGGTTCTTAGCATTTCAAGGTTGTTTGAAATGTGGCGGTTAAAGGTAAGATCACGCGATACTGCTTAGAACTGACGTTAGCAGACGTTACAGTTGGTGCTAGTGGCTGAAAATAACTGTTAAGTATTTATTTTTAATCTGTGATAGTTGATTTTAGTCACTAAGGCCCGTATAATAATCAGCTCTCAATAGTTACAGCGAGATTCAGATCGCATCAGAAATGTAATTTTAGTACTAAATATCCTATCAAATTTTACTTCATATTGGTTTCAATATGAGAATGTTTCATAATGTTGCACTACTATTAACATAAAAATACTATTACATAATCATCTTTAAAAAGTTCAATTTGAATGGAACTTAATGTACTTGGAATATTTTAATTACACATTAAAATTTAACCGGAGTCCTAAGACATTGCTTTTTAATTAGGTAAATTGGTCATAAACTGAAAACTTTTGTATAAAATTCCAACCCCATCGACCGTAATGCAGAAATACCGAGTCTCAAAACTAAAACGTCTCATTACCATACATAAACAAGCACTTTGAGCGCAGACTGCAACTACGGAAGTTAATGCCAGTGAAATATGGCTAAAACGGAATTATATCTGGTTTGGACAATATCCTTTTAAGTGAATCTGAAAAATGTTTCATATTTAAAAAACACCTTTGTCTTGCTTATGCACTGAAATATTTTAGACATTTTTAAGTTTCTGAAGCTATGAAAAAAGATAGTTTGCTAGAAAATAAATTAATTTGACATCAAATCAGATTTTACGTGTAAGCATTTTATTTTAATTTTTGCAATAAATTATAGTAAAGACGTAAATATACAACGTGTAACAGAAAGGGTATATGCACCCGAATGAATGTTAACCTGCCCATGAAACTGAACAACTTTCCCTAAGGAACATAGGTCGAAATACGAAAAAAAATTGACTTCCCATACTAAACCGCGCTATGAAATTTATATAGCTTATTTTATATATTTAATTAAAACTTGAAACATGTCGAATATACTTCGTGACTTGTGACTCATACTTTTTGCACGAAAACACCAACTAATCCCTAATACAAAGCACCAAATATTTAACTAGAAGTTAAAACTTAACCAACGAGCTTGTTTTGAGGACTGGCGTCGACGCTAGCGATTTACGAATAGCTGTAAAAACATAACGCGCCCCTAAACCAGCCGAATTGCCACCCTGTTGCCTTAATCGCAGGGTATATTTTTAGCCGCAATATGGTAATAAGGCCAGCGAGGTTAGAATTAAAATTGATACGGTATTGAAGCAAGGTTAATAGGTTGTTGACTTATGGATGGTTTGGAAACTGGTCACTCACACTAATTCAATTCACAATACAAGTAATAATATTTTTTTTTTATTCCATTCTCATTAAAAAAAAAAATTCCCATATTTTATTAGTAAATGTTCTATTAAATAATAGATTGTCAACCTATTGGCTTAATCGTGATGCCCTGAAACTCTTAGCTGTCTTCTGGTTTTTGACACTATGCCCAAAAACAAAAGCAGCAATTTAGTTTTTATTGTTTCTAATCCAGCGAAGGACAATTTTGTCGCTCCCAGTCCAGCATGGAAAATTATTACATACATAATGCTCACAAACCCATGATTGATCCACTACTATAAAATACCTCCTCCACATTATCGTAGCTCCACGTCAACGACCAGGTGAGCCAAGCATCTGTTTGGTTATGTTGCGGCAATATAAAGTTTTTCCCAATAAATAATGCAATATGGCCCCCGCTACAAGTCTTGTTTATACGGGCGAAAACAGAGTATGTTTTCCCGGCGAAGTATGCGACCCGGCGGCGGCGTGTTTTTAAAGAAAATAGGTGTGCAGCTATTTTTAGGTTATGTTCGTTCTAACTTTGTTAACATGAAGACATTATTGTTGTGTTTCAGTTTTAACGACTGTAGTTTTAATAGCAAATACTTACTCTGACGGTGCATTGAAAAAGTAAAAATATATAAAATATGTAATAAACTTTACTACTTAAGATATTATACCGTTGCCATTTTTCTTTGCGAAAAGTTGTTCAGGCCCGTATTTATGATCAGCACTTGAGACTGACAGTGAGTCTGAGTTCGTATCAGAACTGTCATTCCAGTACAAAATGACCTGTCAAATCCGCAGTTAATATTGCTCTCAATCTTGAGATCGCTTTATAAATACGAGCCTCAATTTCTCCAAGTGGAGCCAACCACTTTTAAAACGTATCAACTTGCGTGGTTAATTTAAAAATTTTGTTAATTAAATTACGTATTGTCAACGACTGTGCGATGTAAACTCTTTATTGTACCTTCTCAAACTAAAATACAAGAATAGTAGAATAAATTATTCTAGTTGAAACATTACGCCTACCTGCGTACGTACAACATCGATAACTATAATATTTACGTAAGGAAAAGGGTAAAGGGAAAAGTTATTTTAACCCAGGTGCATGCGTATCCCTACCATCGAGTACCTATTTTTTCAATAAAGAGTGTTAAAATAACAAGAGGAATAGATAAACATATTACCGGATTATGATAAAACTAATACGACAAAAGATATTTGTACAAGTTTATCAAAACATTGTGAGTGTGTAATCCCACAGATGTGGATAGGATAAGGGAGAACACACATGTGTATCATTATGATTAATTGATTTTCATAATTGATTATTTTGATGGCATAATGCAGTTACCATTTTCAGAGCTTTGCAGCAAAATGGCTACTGTAGTAACGATTTTATGATGTTTTGCTTCATCTATGAAAAGAAAAAGAACAATTCAATTCAAATTTATTTGATTTATGTATTTTTAAATAAAATGGCAGGTTCAATTTTTTACAGCAATAGAATTTTTAACAATAATTCATTATACGTTCATTTGTACAAGAAAGTAATCGCTTATGTAAACTTATTCACTGGAGCCTAATCTTTTATCCAGTAAAAGACCGTCTAAAAATATTATTTCATGAGCTCTTAGTAAATTGGCAAGTTAATAAAATCGTCGGTTCTTTCCAAAAACCATTTTCGTTCATGTTTCCATAATCCTTTTCAGCTTACATCTACCTAATGGATTTCGCTGTTGAATTTTTTAGATAAGCAAACGGTTTTAGTCCAGTCATCGGGTATTTTTGCCCACTCAGTGTGTGTGGAGCTTTATATATTTTTGTGCATACATTATTTTTCAGAGGATTGGAATTATTTATTTATTGAAAAGATCCACACGAAATGGGATAGAATTAGTTAAATTAAATATTTATGCACACCAATAAAACAACTGTGAAGTATCAAAACTATGAATCAGATTCAGAACTAGTATATAAGATACAGAATAATACAAATATATTTATGTGGAAGTATTGACTTAAATCAAAAACAATTTTTTCCGTTAAAGTTGCGGGATAGATAATAGTAGAATCCACTTCACCTAAAATAAGTTGCATTACCAACACTCTCAAGTTTACTGTTGCACTGTTTTACAGTCTCAGCAAGCCGGATACGGATACAAGATCGGATCTAACAATTTTACGATCCCTACAAAAGTATTCAATTTATTTACTGACGCGCGCTCCCGCCTTAAATTGCGCGGTTACGGCCTACGTGCGGGCAGCCTGAAGTGCGCGAGTTATCGAGGTTTATTATTAACCTACTTCCATGCTGGACTGGGAGCGATAGAATAACATAGAATGTGCCAGCTGCATCTCCTCCCAGGCATGCTGTAAAAACCAGCTAAGGG
Organism: Scrobipalpa atriplicella; assembly: GCA_029255725.1. Taxonomy (NCBI): domain Eukaryota; kingdom Metazoa; phylum Arthropoda; class Insecta; order Lepidoptera; family Gelechiidae; genus Scrobipalpa; species Scrobipalpa atriplicella. Next base: position 31,441 of record JARACY010001584.1, read on the forward strand.
ATAATAGGGTTTCAGGTATTGCAATTTAGGCGATGGGCTGACAACCCGTCACTAAAGCAATACCAATCTTAGAATAACTGCCAATTTGACTTTTGGTTAGGCAGATCATCAAATCGAATTTTTGAAAAACTATGGCCATATCTTCAGTATGGAAGGCGAGTGCAGTGTCAACTATAGGCCAAAATATTTCTATAATTTGTAAAACATTTTTGAGCTTGTAGATTAATCCAATATTGACCGGAGGCCTATAAATTATGATCCAAATAACAATGTCATGTTTATTATACAGATCTTTACGGAAAACAAGGAAATTTCTAAGAACGTCTAAGCCAATACCATCAAATTATCTGCTACAATATTTACCAGCAAAGTAAAAATAGCACCTAAGCTTACTTACCGTAGGCTTTTGGGATTATCTCCAACTTGACTTAGATATTTTGATGTTTTACCAACGAAATTGGTTTTTCCTTTGGCAAAGGAAAACCTATTATCGCTCGTAGGGCTGCCTCTGCGAGGATTTGTGGGGACTTCTTTATATAGCCTTTTCAGCTTTTAAAGGAAGAGGAAAAGAATTATGGCAAGTAAAGGAAATTTAGATTGTGTTATACCTATTTAGTTGTACACACTGCCTTCGGGGTCTAGTGGTCTGAGCCATGGGCTCCCGATCCGGAGGTCAAAGGTTCGATTCCCAGGGGAAGACAAAGTCGATATTTGTTAATTTAACGCTTTGGTTGCTGTCTTTGACAGTGGTCGTTACACAAACCATGTCAGAGGTCTATTAGCTGTGCTATTAGGAGATTTAAAAACTCTGATACCAGGGTTCATCGGGTCGATCGACTCGAAACCCACACGACAGAAAAAGTTTTACACAAGTTGGTAAGATGTAGGCCGCCATTTCAGGCAACAGCAAGAAGAGTGAATAGGTAATGTTAATGGCTATGTTGTCTTTGAAAATGTACACAGATTTTGCCATATTTTAGACAGTTTTTTTCATAACATCCGTCAAGCCGTCGACGAGATGGTTCCTCTCGCTTTCACTCTCAGATAATCCTTCAAAAACATCATAGATACCGAGATATGAATTGATTTTTATGTGTACCTATCTTATTTCTATCGTTTCCTCTTGACTCTAATCTGGGCCAGTCATGCTGATGACGGAGTCATAGTTGATTTTAGCAGGGTGCGAAGTTTCGCTTATTTCGTGCTGGGTGAATTTCAGTTTCCCTTGCCATTACAGTTACGACCACTAAGACCACAGAGGTAGCCCTACTAATTACAGTAGTGTACTAAGCCACAGTAGAAAAAAAAGAAAAGTATAACATCTACGTTACTAAAATCGGTCAATCCGGCCATGTACATACCAATCCTCTAGCCTGCACGTGGATACGAGTATGTATTATAAAGTCTATTTAGTTTGACTACATCAGTCTTAACAGTTTTCTGTTCTGCGTGGACCTTCCCCTTAGCAACGGGTAGGTATTTTCAATTGAATGAATTTACATTTACAGAGAATGCTGCGATTCATTTCCTTTAAAACTATGACACAAGGGTTCATCGGATCGTTGTTTGATTAAAGATCGTTGTTTGATTAAAAAACCCACTAGACAAGAAGAAGTTCACTTAATTGGCTTATACGAAAACTGCGAGTAGTTAAGGCATTTTGGTATTCTGACCTAGTAAACAGCCCTTGTGTAAAGATGTTTTACTGCTTCTCACTTATACTGTGCCAAAGCTACGGAGGTGGTTTGTTCCAGTGCCTAATTTACGTGATTCCGTCAGCCAGGAGATTGACAGCGAACTAAGCGAGGATTTACTAGCACTGTGGTACAGCCAGACACAGATACAGGTACACTACACAGGAATAAACGGGGTGTAAGGGACAGCGTACCAGAAACTCATAGGGTTGCAGTCAACGAAACTGAACAACTTTCAACAGGAAAATCTATCAGTTTTTTTTTTTATTATTATCCCATAAAAAATGACCACATTGATCAGAATATTTGTATGGAAAATCCAAAACTTGTATTCATTTCCTGGTGAATGTTAATCAGTATTGTTGACTGAGCAACCCGTATCAGTTTTTGGTACGCTGTCCCTTACACCCGGTATCTTTATCACAATACTAGATGAAGGATCGTAGCAGCTCTAAGTGTTTGCGCTACACGTAAGCAAGTGGGAAGGTACCTGCTTAATAATGATATGAAATAGATATCTCAAACTGAAAACATGAAATTTTCGCTTTTCCAATAATTACGTAAAGCAATATAGATGACCATGGTTCTGTTTTATTACGGCATGTTGTCCTGATACTAAAGGCAATCTTCATTTATGTCTGAAATACCCCTCAAAACAGAAAGGCGAAAATTAAAAGATATATAGGTAGCAAACAAAACATATGAAAATGCTACAAAAAATAAAATTTGAGACTCTATTTATCCTAACACCATTACAAAATAAATCCTCACACCGAAAATCAACCACCCTCGAAAATATTTTTAAAAACATCTCTCTCTCGCATACAATATCGGTACGTATTGTCATTCGCACTCGACTTGGGCATGGCAGGCGTAATGGTGCATTTTGCGATGCACCCGAATACACACTACAGGGCTGCCATTAGTCTACTTGTGTCTAGAAAAAACCGGACCGATCCGTTTATAGGATTCGGTGTCCAGTCCAGCACCCTTTAATTTTTTTGAAATATGAGAAATATTCATTAACAATTTTTATTAGATTTGAACTTAGGATGTTGACACCATACGCAACTTACCTAATAATTATTATTTTCACTAACCGTTTCACTAGAAACAACTATAATATCCAAAAGTCTAGTAAATATTTGAAAGTTTCATATTTGTTTTATTAAAAGCATAAATTATCTGTGACCATTGACAGCTTGATAGCGTGTACTGTCCAGCCAAAAGTGCAGGATTCGGAGAAACTGACTGAACACAAGTCCAGATTTTAAGTATATAATTTGGCAACCCTATTGAGGTTTGACAGGGTAGTCTACGTGTGGGTGCTAGGTGCGAGGGGAGCCTTTGTTAAGGTGTAGCGACGATGCGACACTTTTTGACAAAAGATTTCAGGAATGGCTGGTTCGTTTAGCTAGTTTAAACGCAACGCATTTTTGGTGTAAGAATTTGAATTAGCATAAAAACTTTAAAATCACATCTTCATTAAAAACCGTTTTTGACTCAGCTAAAACGGAGAAGGCAGAACATAAACGGAGTGTATTTTGCTGGTATTTAAACTTTTAATCAATTATCAGCCATTTCAGAAAATAATTTGCTGATAGGTTGCCCATAGGATAGGTTACCTCCGGCTCGTTGGTTGTCAGAATATTGTAATATACTGAAATACTCTGATGTTGTTTTAAAAAATATAGCAAAAAGAAAAGCAGATACATTCTGTTTACATTTTTTTTCACTCTCAATTTAGCATGGAATAAAAAAATAGTTGCAGATAACGTTGTTACGTGGAATAAATGATTTGTGGCTTTTACGCCGTAATGAATGTTGCCCATAATTAATTAATTGTTGTCGGCAATTAAATTAATGTTTGGTATTGTGTTTACGTAATTTTGTGCGTAGTTAATGCAAATTACCTACTGCCATTTTTACATACATAATATCTACTCTACTTATATCTAAAGGCCACGCTTTCCTAATTTATAATTTTTTGCAAAATTTATGCAAATCTTGCAATTTTTATTTGACATCACTAATTCTACAAATTCGCTTTCAAAAACAGTTTTCATTGTAGGTAAATTGTTTGTTATGTTCTGAATTATAAGTACCTAAGTACCTACTCATGTTTTGTTCTTTGATGTACCTGGAACCATCGTCATTTAACCTCGATCCTTCATAACATCATTTCCTTACTCCTCTTCCCTTTTGTCCTTCCAACAGTATTCTTATTATTTTTATTTTTTTGGCACAAACTCAATTTTTGAGGGTACATGTTCTTTGTTCAGAACAAAAAAAAGTAAATAGGGAGAAGAGTTTTAATAGAATTTTCGGAAAGCGAAGTGAGCCAAAAGGAATTTTGTGCAATGAATTATGTATAAATTCTGCTTTAAATATGGGAGCGAGAGTTCATAATCCTTTGGATAAGTTTTTTGTTAAAAAAATGAGTTTGAATTAACGTACTTTTTTGTTCTAGAGTCGAAGATACAGTAAAAAATAGGATTTTCAAAAACACAGTAGAATATAAGTTATTGAAAATTAAAAATTAAAGTATCAGTAACAAACGACAGTTTTTATTATTAAATAAGTACACTGAATCATAGAATAGACGCTAGAAATAAATTATAATACTCTCTGTACCTAATTTGTAAATAATTATTGTTGGTTAAACATTAATTTAGCAACTTGCCCTCTGAACTCGGAGTTTAATTAACTAATCAATACCTACAGGTTTTCTTTGGAAACATCGCCATCGTGAGCGTTAGGTATTTCGTCTATAGCTGATGAATGGTCCTGGGGATGTGGTATAAATTACAAGAAATTGTACGTCATTAACATAAAGATGAGTACCTACTTACTTAATTAAGGGCCCCTTCTTCGAAATTTATGTTTCTAAATCGAGTTGTTTTCATAGAAATCATCATATTTAAAATCCTAAAAATATATATAGTACAGATAAACGTTTGATCTAGTAACTTTTATGGATAAAAACACAATATTTAACATTTGACTCGATAAAAAAAAATCAGAAGTAACATCGATTTTGAGAGTATTTTAAGTTTTATGAGACTTGGGTGAATGCTATTTTTATGAAAATTTAGCAGTTCATTTACTAATCAGGTTTTACTAATTAATGGATAGATTTATAATTTGGCGCTTATTTTTTTCTATATAAAATAAAAACGTAAAAGTGAGCGAAAGTGTGGTTATTTTCTGTACTCCTTATACATAAAGAAAAAGACAGAGACAGGGAGCACTGGAAGAAGGGGGCCTTAATAATAGGTATCATCAACACCACTAACGTAGACTAGGCTCAAGAGCACATCAATTTAAAAAAAAAAATTGATCATAATCATCTCGCGTATTTCACAGGGTCGGACTCCTAATCCATTGAACGAGGATACTGGTTATATCACTACGGGTCACCTATTCATTGCCTAGCATTTGACTAGCAACGACGATGGTTTCTTAACATTCGCCATCGGAATGAATAGGAACTATCACTTGACCAACGATTTCTTGCTAGTTCTAAACATATCCATTGCAAAAAAAGAACTTCTCGACCATCTTTCCCATAACTCGCTTCCTCTCCCCCTTCGCAACACACACTCAGCCGGGTGTTTACGCCGCTCTTATCAGAAGCCCGCAGGCGCCGCCGCATTTTTGTTAACAACTTCTTTTCACGAATTTTCACTAGCTTCCTTACAGCCGACATCCCATCCTACATTGTGGGCCGAATGGGATCCTCTCTTGTTATCGCTCGAAACTTTTACACCAAGCAAATAGTCAACTTTAATTCCGCTCGTTAGATTCTTGATTCTAAAGAATTTCGCTGTTGTTGAGCAAAAGTTGGTGGATTCAGTGTGCTGTTGATAAAAACGTTCTTACCTACTGAAGTTTTTAAATAAAAGATTCGGTGATCAATGATATATTAAATCCATTATAATTATAATAAAAAAGAGCATTAAATAAGTAAGCAAAACCTATAAATAAATATCATCGTATTTTTTTATTAACCCTGAAACACGGCAGATACAAACATTTTGTTTACCGGCAAAAACCAATATTAATATGGTATGTGCGGATCAAAAATTGAAAAATAAAACCTTTTGCAATTTTGAACCATAATTGCATATTTTGTAAAAGTTTTTATAAAAAAGCAATGCAATTTCATAGGACATTTTCAGTTCCAAATTTAATTCCCAACTTGTCTGCTAAATGCGGCCTTAAACGATGTATGGTACTTGAAAAGTTTCTTCCCTCCTGTGGCGAAAAAAACCGTACAAGTTATCTGCGTTAACTTTACTTATTCATTTGCAGTTGAGGTTGTGCATGTTGAGCTTTATTTCATAGCAGTAAGAGCCAAAACAACAGCAGTACTGGGACATCGCTGTAGGGTCCAAAAATTGCCACTTTCCTTATACGAAAGATCCTCCCTTTTTCTCCCTTCTTTGGTGCAACATCTTCGAGCATTTCCTACAACTTTGTACACACTTTTATTTTACCTAAGGAAGTACAATACTTAATCACGTTTATTTTTGTTATCATTTGCGTGAATATTGTTTTGAAAGTGACAATGAGGTTATTTTTTCTTCATGGCATTTAAATATACTCTCTCTTTTCCTTCATTTGCTATGCTACTAACATAATCAAATAATTTGGATATTAGCTGGTATTTTTAACTTACACTACAAAATCCATGAAATATTTATTTCCGATCACTGTTATTAATTTATCTTTGTCACAGCCTCACAGCTCTTATTATCAACCAATAAATTAAATCAAATTCTACGCATCCGTATTTTCACAGATTCGGAATTTAATATAACTTCTCTCCGTACGAACGGTTAACCATATTGTTCCGCATATCGCACTACCTATTTCGCTATTATTTTGCTCGTTATTCACTAGTACGATTCCGTGGCTTTTGTCTTTCTATAATATACAGCCGCGATACGCGCTTGTTTCGTTTCGTTGACAGCCTGTGTTGCCAACTGGGCGCCGAATAATGCTTTAAAGCTGGCTACTTTGTGTGCGATGAATACAGTGAATACGTGTAAGATTTTGGAGTTTAATATTAATATGTTAGGATATATCGAATCTATAGCAGGGTGAAAGAGCGATACTTGTAGTTAATCACAGTTCAGACTATCACAGAAAAACTGTCAAAATTAATAAAAAAGTTATAATTGAAAAAATAACAATTTTATCATGCCAAAGATATCAAAAGTCCCATTTATAGGAAGTAGGTAATAGCAACAACACAATCTGGAAACAAAATGTACATTTCCTATGTTACTCCATGCACGTTATGTAAAATATATGGATAGCTCTATAAGCTTAAGACCTCCATTGGCAATACACTTTCGCGCATAGATTCCGCCGACGTCGCTCCACAACAATAGTCTTTCGATTGCTTTAAGGTGAAAATGGAAGGCTAACGATGTAAATAGGGGCTTTCGACGCTCCGCTCTAGTCTTTGTTCCAATAAATCGCCACATTTTTTTTTATTAAACTCCCATAATAGTTTTCTATTGGATTTCCAGCTTATTGTATTTTCTTTGCCTTGAAACGGCCATTTCCACATCGATTTCATTCATACAAAATTAACTTTCTCGAAGCCGATTTAAAAAGTTAATTCAGCAAGTAATTTGAACGAAGTTTATTGGAGTTCGGTATTATTGGCGCGTTTGATCTAAATAATCTGAACATAACCTGGATATTCAAATTTCGAACTCGTAGGTATTTTAGAAAGCAATATGCCAATACCAGTAAACAATTATAAGACAAGATTTGCTTCGAAATTTGAGACAAAGGCTGTCGGAACCCGGTGCCGACATCGAACGGATGCGAACTATGGAAGAGTTCGGAGACGCAAGATACGAAAGCGACAAGCTCCGTTCCTTCCTTCCCCTATATTTTCATTTAAGTTTGAAAATCGTTCGCCCTCGCCAGCGCAGCGCAAATTGTACTGGAATAGAGGATCGATAATGGGATTGTAGGTGCGATTTTCTTTCGCGGGCGCCGTGTAAATCTCGGAGATAGAAAAATTTCGGAAATTGTCGACGAGATTTATCGCCGTGCCGCGTGTGACGGTAAATTGTTTTCTGATTCAACGTCTGGAAGGATTATTAAAAGACAAAGAATTACGGAGAAAATAAAAAATGTCAGCATTTTTTATATTCAAAGATACCTATTTCTTTTATCTAATATCAGGTTTAATTATCTTTTATTGGTCGCATATGAACAACTGTCAAATTACTATGAGAATTATTTATTAAATTCTAAATGGAATTTTGATTACGGCTTTAGATAGGTACCGTCAAACGCATAGCCTTTATCGCATTTTGGATCAAATTGATCGCCCACAAAAAGCCCTTCTAAATTATCACTTAAAAATCCGTTTCCCAAAAAATTAAATCGCGATTAAACCTTCCTTCTCGAATTTCAAGATTATTACGTTCCCATTTCTCAGAGCTTTGAGCCTTTGGAGGGCAAAAGATTTACATAAAAAGAAACTTTCCGTCTTCTAAATTATGATTCAATTAGTATTAAAGGATTGGTCTCTCAAAGGAGTTTTTCGGGTCTGCCGAGTCGGCCGACTGATACCGTCCTCCTTTGTGCTTTCGAGCAAACTAAGGAGGTTCAAGCTTTGTACTTGGCTTGTCGTATAAAGCTTACGGTATAAATAACAAGCGCAAATACTTTGTTGAGAGCGACACACACAAGTACAGCATGAGCGGAAGCGAAAGCGGGTTCAGAGTGTGGAAAACTTTCTCGGTCCCCCAGGGCTCTCACTTCGGACCATTATTATTTAATCTTGTTATCACTCGCTTTTAACTTGCAGCGGCTAAGCCCGGTGTGCTAAAGGCCCTCAGTTCATTACGCATTATGGGATTTTCTTCTCCCGGTTTCGGGTACATTTTTATGCTCAATGTACTGTAAAAATCTTCACTATTGTCGGCCCTTTGTGGCTTTCTTTTAATCGCTTGTCTTGTGCAAACCATGGAACTGAGACAAATTCGTTTGTATCATTACCAAATAGTCCTGTTTTTTTGTTTGTTTGATAAGACTAGTGTAAGCGTTCAGTGTCTTCTGTGTCTGTCACACTTAATGCTTCGTATTTGTTACTCCCAATCCTCTAGTCTTTGGGATTAAGTGACGAATTATACATTTTTTTCGCTTGTCACAACCTCGCGATTATTCCTCTCCGTCCGTGAGTTTGAGATATTCGTCTTAAGGATTAAGGGGTGTCTTGAGCGAACGAAATTTCACGGAATTTCCCTTGATGGATGAATACAGGAGCCTTAATTCCGCAATTTTGGGGTGTAAAGTAGTGGGAATGAAGCAACATTAGCGCTAATGAGAGCATATTCTTAAAATACTTCTAATTTTTTTTATTCTAGCCTCAAGAAAATAAATCAAAAACTTCCGTTTTAGTCACAGGGTAGGTACTCAGTAATGAAAGAAACACACACATACCAGAAACATATGGAAATTTAAAAAAGACATTCATTCATTAAGCAAACACACATAAAATTTAACGAAGCGCTGCCATATTCGTTAACGAATTTCCGGCTTTCATTATGATTGTCCCACGAGTGGTGAAACACTTCAAGTATTTCATCCCGTTCTTTTACTACGTTGTTTATATGGTGTGAGTGGGATGGAGGTTCATGTTTTTGAAAAAAGACTACATTCAAAGCCATCTATCGCTCGACGATACGTCACAAACATGCGTTTAATAGCGGCAATTAAGGAGACACTCGCCTACCGAAATATCGGAGCATAAAAACGTCGTTGTAGCCGCGTATCAAATTGTTTGACACATTCGTCAGCCGAGCCCCCATTTACGACTTGTCGCTCGTTTACGACGGTCATCCAACCGATTTGTGATATTTTCGTGGCTAAGTATAGAATTTAGGGGTGATTGGTTTTTGGAACTGTAAAATTTTATTGACTTAGCGTTGAAAGCATAGCTATAAAGGGAATCACAATAGATACAAATAAAGCTGTAAATACCAAAATACAGGGTATCATCACATCACAGACGTTAATAACGGGAATCAGCGTACGATAGCCAATATTTGACATTTCAGTGACCCAAATTAAAGATTAACCGTCGCTCCCATTATACCCGGACAAATTTTCCCGAATTTCGGGATAACCGAAACACGGCCGGAACAAATTTGCCGCAAACAAAGGGCCGGTTCGTCCCGACCACGGCACGACAAATGTCGTACTAAACGACAAATAAAAGCTGCGATAGTTTAAATTGGGACCCAAAAACTGAATGCAAACAAACACAGAACCCAAATTTTGGTGGCAAAGTTTACGGACCAGAGGAAAACATTGAACAAGCGGTCAGATCGGAAATGTTCGCTTGTAATTTGTGGAAGTCGTTACCATCGGTGCTATGAAAACATAGCAACTATTGTTATTCCCAACTTTACGTATTTATGGAGGCAACTTTGAACAACCTTTATTCGAAATATAAATAGCAGATGTATACTATAATGAAGGCAAAGATCCGGACAGAACACAATATTCGACCCAATAACCGTACGATTAAATCGCAGCAGCAAACCGGAGGAATTTCAATTAAACTGCATTCAGTGAAATCTAGGACGATTATAGAATTGAATCGTAGGCAAATTAAAGCGGGGTTGGCTAGGATTCTCTATTCAATTTTCATGGACTTCGGCGCGATAAAAATCCATTACTTGAGCGAGTGGGGGCCTCTGTGTCACCGTGGGCTCTGTAAGCGATAGAGCCGAAACAGATTCTGGATGTGACATGAAAGAAATAAAATAAGATGCAATTTCGCATTCATTAACATAAATATTTGATCCCGTCTTGTATTTTTTGACGTATTGAGATAGTATAATATTAATGGAAAATATTTTAGGTAAGTAAGTTTTATTTTGCAAAAAAAAACAATGTAACACAATCGTTAATTTTCTTTCGAGTTTAAAATTTTACAAAATGTAAACAAGTAAGTATTTCTGAAATAGGTTATGCCCTATCTAGAAGGTATACATGTGAGTGTAATCCAGGAGTGTGCTATAATCCGATTCGCCAGCAATCACATGCTTCATTTTGCATTTCGGCAAATACTTTTAGCGCCGAATCCTGTCAGTACCGCGGCGTTATACACGCTCGTGCTGTGCCAGCTTTGCTATCTTTTTTAACACACAAATTTCAATCTAAAACCGGCTTTGTATTACAAAAACACACATCGAATTACATTCGATCAAAAAGTTGCGAGCGTTGAGATTTAACGCTTTTGACGAATGAAAAACTGTAATATGACATGGCGAGCCATAAAACATGAGTGAATGAATACGTTTTATTGCGCACAAGACAAATATTTTCAAACAAAAAAACTCAAGAGCAAAATAGAGACGAATTTCGCGAAAACAATGCGACTGTTTGATACGCGAAACGGAAAATGTAAGTGGCATACAAAAGTGTCGTTTATATTTCACTTAAACTCGACAAAAGGGGTGAAACGTCGAATCAAAGTTAAAGGCCACGACGAAATATGGAAACGATGGGAAATTGTCAAGAACGCTGTAGCAATATAGAATACGTAGAATCTGGAGGCGAGCTTTGCTAGTCAAAAGTTGTGAACGTTGGAGCTCCGTCGATTGCTAAGCTTCTTGGAAGCCTTTGTGAATTGAGATCGCTTTGAGAAGCAAAACTTTTTCGGAGCTCTGCATTGATTGATTATGATTAGTGTCAAAGGATATTGGAAAGTACCATTATTTGCAAAGGATCGGGGTAACGATTACGAAACAAGGACCTTAATCTGAGCCTTAAGCTTTGGTTCCGAAGATCGTAAGGTCTACAGACTGATTACCTGAGAGTCAGCATGTAAAATTAATAATAAATCCTAACTGGTTTTTCTCTGGTCGCGTCAATCATACCATACAGTCATTGTGTGTTGCACCAACACTCGTACGCGAACAAGTGTTGCGCAGATGAGTAATCTCGAATATCCTTCCTATCTTCGTCACCGAAAGTTGGTTGATATTGGAAGATTTATTGATTTTCTGGCTGGACACCGCTTGGGACGAGCAAAGTTGAGTAGCTCGACGTTGGCACCTCAATCAGTGAGGATCACGTCGGGTGCGCTTTTCAACCCAAATGGCATTACCTATGGCTATAAATTCGTATGATCTTGCTTATGTCTTACCGTTTTGCACGAGTAGAGTCGAGTCCCTCGCCGTCGGCAGCTCTGAGTCCGTGAGCGTCGCGTCGGACGCGTTGTCGGACGCGGAGGTGGGGGTGGTGGGCGCGGGGGAGTCGGAGAGCCCGCGGGTGCGCGCGCGCCGCCGCCCGCTCCCGCTAGATCCGCTGCTGCCCGAGCCGTACGGGTGCAGCCGGCCCAGGCCTGCAACAACGAGAAAAATACAGTTAATAATATTTCTTCTTCTTTTTGTCGAGTCAATGGAAATCAAAGTTTCTGCGCGGCCACATCAATAGTCTTTTGGTTCCTGAATACTGTATTTAACGGATTTCATTTATGTTTTTATTTATTTTGATATTTCCTACGTTTCGGACCCTTTTCTGTAGCCGTGGTTGCGGGAGATACAAATTGTGCAAACCTCAAAAAACGTGAAAAAGGGTTCTAATTTGTGGAAAATCATTGTGAAAGTTAAAAATTAAATTTTCTGGGTGAGCTTGCTTCATCTTCGAATCTGTTTCTTTCGTCCCTAACCTTGTCTAGTGTCAAGATCAAACCCATTTCATGAATTTTCATTTCGGCTTAATGAAATGCTCTTTATAAGTGGAACATGGGAAAAATAAAATTAATGCGGCTTTATCGTTACAATTTTCACCAAATAAATACGTAATGTTAACAAACTTAACAATTAATTCCGCATCTTTACATTAACACGTAAATTTGTACCTCTCTATATTATTATGTACGCTGAACAAGTACCGACAGCAAACATACAATATTTGACTAAAAATAATCAATCAATTTTCCTCAAAACAGAGGCAAAAATAGCTTATTAAAATAACAGGAATATTATTATATTAGACCTTTTACCTCACATCAACGATAGGAACCGTAATATAAAACAACAAATAAAAAAAGCTTAAGACACAAAGAAAACAACATCAAAAGACAAACGTAAGAAGCAGTAAGCTGATAACAATAAATGAAAAGACAAAAAGATGAATCGACAAAAGATATATTTTAAAGTAGCAACATTTCCTATTCTTTTATAACGGTGGTACCTATCTAGAGAGGAGCTTGATCAAAAATAAATAACAAAGGTCGGGAAGCCACATAAAGGAATTGGAATAGAAAGGGAAAAGATAATTAGGAATAATAAGGCTTCGAGATACAAAGAGTACAATACGAGCACCTACCGGCAAATTTTAGCGTGAAAGAGGATGCGAGAGTTCGCAGAGTAGATAAAAGTGGAATGGGGGTATTTACCAGGAGCAGTAGTGGCGGAAAGTCAATGGCTGCTATTCCTCACGTCCCAGATTCAGCTGTAGCCGATTTAGTTGCTTTGCTTTGTTTATATGGAAACTTCTCTGTTACCTTTTGAAGATTTGGTATTCAATATAATGTAACAAAGCCATTGATAAAATCAATAGTTAGGTAACTAGATAATGATATCCGTTCAAAGTTGCGAGGTAAGAAGGAGTTTGATCTGAAATACAGACAGGAATACGACTCCCTTTGATTAAATTATATAGATTTATTAGATTATAATAAGAATATTTATTAGTACATTATCTTTCGTAAAGATACTATTATTTGTAGTACTACAAGGTTCATAATGAAGTGAAGTCTTGTGTTCCAGTAAGTTGCTGTTAGCCTCCTTGTAATAAGACGCCAATTAAGGCTGTCTTCGCTTATTCCTATTACCTTTACTTACATTTTATAAATTATATTGTATAGAGAACTAAGTACCTTGATAATTTACTCAATTTCTTAAATAAAATCACTACATAGGTACAAATTTACAATCACGAACATAACGCCTACAGTATGAGGTAAGCGCGGAGGACATAAATTTAAGCTATCCATAAAAATTATAAATTACAGTATAAATTAATGAGTATTCATAATAATAATATGGCAGTAAACATAGAAAGAAAATATTTTAAAAGTAATAAAATAAGTATCTTTATAAAAACCGACGGAAAACATGATACAGAGTTTGAAACCGCAAAAAGTAATTACCGGGAAAAAGCTATTACAAATATAAAAATATAAAAGATGTTAGAGCATATATTTTTTATTATTCAACAAGACATAATAGTCTACCCAAATAAGCAAAACTTGTAGATGATAGTGGAAAATCTGTAGTTTTGAGTAACACGTGATACATGAGCTGAGCAGCATGTGACATCATATCGACGGCCTAAACGAATAAAGGCGTAATCGAAAAAACTAAATTTTACAGGAGAGTCAAAAAACCGAAAAATTTATCTACCAACTTTGCTAATTACTTCTGCCATAAGTTATGTATATTGAAAGATGGGGAAAAAAAATAAGGTTCTTTCTGTGTACTTGAAAAATGCTTAGCACAAACAGAAAGAGAGATATTCACGATATATCATATTACATTTTTATTCGTGTATCATTTCTAACAATATTTTTTTGTAAAAAATCTTACGCCTTTATTCGGCTACAAGTGCTTAAGAAACCGAAACGCATCATTAGTTTACATACTTATATAAGCCAAATTTTCCATAGATACCTGTCGCGCAAGATTACTTTACGCCTTTATTCGTCTTTATTTTGAATGAAGCTCGATTCGTATCGATACTTTACAACTTTGTTCGTTTACCAGATTGAAAAATTATGTATTGCGTAAAAATTGTTTACGATTATTGTGAAAGGTAAATAGTAACTGAAAAAAGACGCAGAAAAATGTTTTTTTTTTTTATTAAATGTATTAAATCAATAGTTAATCAAACTATTTACTTATCCAGGGCTACAGAAAAATCAATAGCATTGTGTTGTAGTATTAAAAAGTTTAAATTTGTATCAACGGCGGTGATATTTATGAATTAATATAATTTGTAAACAGTTTTTCTTCAGACATCAAAAATGGCTAATAAGTTTGTCATTAAGTGATTAAACTATGTCAAAATGATAAAATATTAATGTTTAATAGTAAAACTAACTCAAAAAAAATCTCATCCTGTTATTTTAATCTAAATTAAAATATAATCTTCCCTCAACTTACAACATTTTTTTAATTCTAGTAGGAATTTAGTACTCTGAACTTGTAGGTTCTAAATCACAATAAAAATTATTATCTTAATACAATCTCACTACCAATGTTAGATATTATTATAAACTTAACAAAAAATATGAACTTCTCATACTTATCTTGATTAAAAATTAAAAATCAGTTTTTTTTTTTTTATAAAGGAATACCTCTTTTGAGCCATGATTCTTAATAGTTGGATTTACTTAGTTCTAAATAATTATTGGTATGTTAATAATATTGGTATTTAAATTTTGATTTAAAAATAAGTTTAGGTTTATCTTAAAGTTAAAAAAATAAAAATAGAAGTCAACCTCTTTGGAATAATAAACCATTTACCATGATTGATAATGATACTGTAAATTACTCTACTTTAATAAATACCTAGTTTAGACCGATGTTTATTCTGAGTCACTTGCATCATTTACTTGATTTGTTTCCGTTGAATTTTGGGGATTCAGATTATTGTAAAAATAGTGATATGCTGAAGGTATTGCTCCAGCGCTGCAAAGTTCTATTAAATCATCGTATAATGGCCTCGGAACTGGAATCCTCCGATCCTCTTCCGCGTGGGCAACTCTGGAATCCCTCGGTCGTCAGTCATCAGTCTGCCACGGTGCGGGTGACTATATCCCTAGGGTAGTTCTGGCGACCATCTGAGGTAATTGTATTACTCTGCAAGGCTGTTAGTACAGTCATACTGTCCGAGAGAATCCTAATGTTGTATCCATCTACACCAGATCCGACACCGAGACCTTCTTCTGCAGACTCACTTCCCTGACTGCCGGATCGTGAACGACCAATCCTGGGATGACGCGATGCTATGCAGCTCAGCGACCCAGGCGGACTGGACCACGGTTCACAGGGTAGTAGACAAGGTAAAGTGGGCAATCAACAGCTTCCTTCCGTTCAAATCGGCGGGCCTTGATGAAATTTTCCCAGGGTTCTTGCAGTGGGGCGACGTGAATCTACTGGCCAGGCATCTTACTGCTGTGTACAGAAGATGCCTCGCCTTCCGCTACGTATCACTGCAATGGAGGGAAGTTCAAGTCGTTTTTATCCCCAAGCCCGGCAAGAGAGACTATACGCAACCTAAATCATTTAGACCCATCAGTCTCACGTCCTTCCTTATGAAGGCTCTTGAGAGACTGTACGATAGGGACATAAGAACAAACTCCCTTATGCGCAAGCCGCTTCACGCTAACCAACATGCCTACAGTCCAGGACAATCAACAGAATCTGCTCTCTACTGCGTAACATCTCGCGTGGAGAGAAGTCTATCACAAAAGCAATCAACCTTAGGCGCTTTCATTGACATTGAAAATGCCTTTGACAAAACAAACTTTACCAGCATTAGCCAGGCGCTCTCGAGATATGACGTCGACTCCACAATTGCCGGGTGGATAGATAACATGCTAAGATATAGAGCGATACAATTTACCGTGAAAACCAGCACCAGAGGCGTGGTTGCCAAAGGTTGCCCGCAAGGAGGAGTACTCTCCCCGCTCTTGTGGAATATTGTGGTTAACGAACACATCGAGGACCTCAATAGAATGAGACTGTACACGGTCGGCTATGCGGACGATCTTGCCATTCTCATAGGAGGCCCCTTTGAGAAAGTGCTTTGCGATCTTATGAGATCTGCATTAAACATTGTCGAACACTGGTGTAGAAAGCACAACCTTACGGTGAATCCGTCAAAGACGGAACTTATGCTCTTCACCACAAACGGAGCTCAGGTCGGCTTAGACTACCTAAGCTGTTCAACACAGAGCTCAGCCTAACAAAAGAAGTGAGATACCTGGGAGTCACACTCGATAGTAAGCTGCTCTGGAACAAACACATTGAACACAAGCTAGGAAAAGCCTGCATCATCTTCTGGCAATGCCGTAGACTCATGGGCAGATCTTGGGGGCTAGCTCCTAAAATATGCAAATGGCTTTACACAGCAGACAATCTCCTACGGTGCGTTAGCCTATTGGCCCAGAACTGAGCTTTCAACCGTTAAATCCAAGCTACAGAATTTTCAGAGGATGGCTTGTAAAGCCATGACTAGTTGTATGCGCACCACCCTGACAGCGGCCCTGGAAATCATCCTTGGGCTCACACCGCTGGACTTGTTCATCCAACACGAAGCAATGATTATAGCTTTTCGCCTCAGGCTTCAAGGCGAATGGAGGAATAAGGACAGCCCTACTTTAGCTTTGTGGGATACAGTAAAGCTACAGTACCCACTCTGCGAGGCCCCTTGCGATAGAATACCGAAAACTTATACCATTCACAAAAACTACCTAATCCAACCATCCGAGACAGAGAAAGACGAATCAGGCGCAACTGAAGTTCGTATATACACAGACGGTTTAAAAATGGGATCAGGAACCGGTGCCGGCGTCTTCTCACAGGAACTAAACATCCATATATCAATTCCCTTAGGCACCCACAGTTCCATTTTCCAATGTGAATGTGCAGCCATAATGGAGGCAGCCAAAGCCGTACTACGCAGAAAATTAGATGGATACAACATTAGGATTCTCTCGGACAGTATGACTGTACTAACAGCCTTGCAGAGTAATACAATTACCTCAGGTTTAATATGCGAGTGTCACCAGGCCCTGGAACTCATAGCCCCAAGAAACCGAGTTATCCTACAATGGATCAAGGGACACAGCGGATCTCTAGGTAATGACGCAGCGGATGAATTGGCAAGACGTGGATCACAAACCCAGATTGCTGGCCCTATGCCAACCTTGCCACTTCCATTCAGCTAAATTCGCACGTGGCTGCGAACATTTACCAAAAACCAACACAATGTCAAATGGACAAACCTTGAAAGCTGTAGACAGTCGAAAGAGGCGATACCTGCACTCTCGCCAAGACTGACCAACGACTTCTCAGCTTAAATAAACATGACATCCGAATAGTAGTTCACAGGGCACATAACTCTCAACAAACATCTATTCACCATCGGCGTCACAGACAGCCCAAAGTGCAGGGGCTGTCTGGACGAGGACGAGACGGTTGCACACGTACTCCTGGGATGTACGAGTGTGGCTGACCAACGGGCAAAAATCCTCAAGGACACGAGGTCGCTCCGAGAAGTCTGCGAAAACCCCAGGAAAATTCTGAACTTCTGGAAGGAATAAACCAGTCAACCCTGCACCCAAATTAAGAGTCTAATTACGGAAACAGGAGCCCCATAACCTAACCTAACCCTACCACCAACTTGGAACGTAATCGTTTAATACAAAAATATTTGGATGCTTGATGATACGTAAGGTAAGTACTCTTACCACAAATAATAATTAAAACTGAAATGGGATTGACGTTTTGCTTTCTAACGGGATACTTTTTTAATAACGAATAAAACAGCAAACAAGTTATACGCCCAACAGTAAGACATAATTTTATTGTAAAAAGCTTTGCCACTTATATTTATCTTATCTTACTGACGAACAAAAACGTATAAATCTTTGCGCTAAGACTGTGGTTCACATTTCACCCAAATAAAGACGTAAACTTTCCTTGCGTCGTCGTGCAAATGAAGTGGCAAGGTAAACTCAACAAAATTAAACTCAATATTGCTGTATAAATTATTTTCTTCATAAATATATCGTATTTTACATAAGTAAGAACGCAAATATTTTTTCGCGCCAAGACACTTGATTTTAGTTTAACAGGAATAAAGACGTAAAATATCTATGCGTTCATGGTTAAAAAATACTCAGTCGAAAAAGAAAGTATTACATGGTTGCGTCTTTGTTCGTTTTTTTTTCGAGATTAAGTTAAAGTGGTAAGGCTTTATAACGCCATTATACGTCCACAAAAAACGTAGTAAATTTCGATAGAATAAAGTTGTCTTCCTTCCTATTTCAGCAGATTTTAGAGATAGAATTAAAAAAAAAAAATTGGCATATGCGTCTTAGTTTCTACTATCAATAAATGCAATAAAAAAAAAACCGGTAAAGTGCCTTTACGGCTTTATTCGTTTAGGCCGTCGATATTTTGCTTATGCATCGGAATAATAGAAAATTCAATTCAATGGATGAATTCCTGCCATATAAATCTAAACAGACGCATTATCTATCTATACTTTTAAATTAGTATATTAGTGTAGGTACTAGACCTCATTATATTTCTTCAAAACTAGCATGCACACTATGTTTTTTTTTTTTGACAAATCATTGTCGAAGTGTGCAACGTAGACATTAGGTAATAAGACCAGAATTGTAGGGTTTTGTTTTGAATGCTATTTTATAATAAGACCTTGTATTCATAAGGAAAGACACGGAAAACGTTGATGTAGTATTAAATCACTGAGCACTCTTTGATCGCGGAGAATGTTCAGTGCGTAAAGATATGGCTTCTCAGAAAACAGACTCAGGATGGATGTTAAATTTGAGGGGAAATTGTCTTCGATTCTTGGCTTGTGATAGTACCCTCTTATCTTGTTTGTAAAATAACAAAATAAAATATTGGTATTTAGTTGGTATCTCTGTAAAGTAAGTACCATTTTGTTTTGTTTTCCATGCTTTATGGAAAATTGTAACTGCCTTTATGTTTTGAGCCTTAGATTCTCAATTCAGAGGCTATGATATTGATTCCCACGGGAACACACTCATGTTGATATTATTAGTCGTTATCATTAAAAGGACTATGTGAGACCAAATATTGGAATTATCAACCTGAAGAAAAATGGAAATTTTTTGGCAAATTTGTATTCTCTCTTCTAAAATTTCCTTTCAAATTTTTCAAATTTTGTAATTTGATCCCGTATTAATCGTATGAGATCATTAAAGTATCAGAAGAAAATAAACCGAGCGTGCCGGAACTCTTAAGAGCGAAACTTTTTAATTTAAGGCGAACATCTTAAGAGGCCCGTCTCAAACGACCCAGGAGGGAAATAAAATTACTTCTGACTGCCTCATTACGGGGCCAGTCATTGCTCCATGCGTATATTTTCTAAGTCCATTTGTGCACCAAATGTTGTATTCATTTAACCTTTTCTAATGACATCTATCTATTTCTTTACTTATGAACATAGGATGTATCATACGTACAGCTTTGTGTTTATCTATTGTATATGGATGACTTCCTAAACATTTTATATTACGAAATATTTTTTGCCCACGTCGGAAGTATTTAGTTAAAAGTTCAAAATGTCGACCAATTTGTTAAATCTACTCTTTTTAAAGTGCTCTTTGACCTTTTTAAATATTCCTGTCCTTCCAGGTACTTACCACATTTCCGTATAATTTTCAAACATTAATAGGAAGTGTAAATATTATATTTAAATAACCTTTTCGAGTTTTTTGCCGGGTCAGAAATTATTACTTCATATTCTTCATGTTTTCCGAGAGTATTTAAAATCCGACTGAATACATGAACAGAACAGCTGTGTTCCTTACAAATAACAAATAACAAAATCTTTGTATAGTATCCATCGAATCAAAAGTACCTACTTAATAAATTAGAAAACAATTTAAAAAATATCGATACGTACATGAGTAACTTAATGCCACAATTTAATATCAAAACATGTAATTAACACACTTACAAATTGTGCTGCTAGCAATGTAGCAATATTACTGCCACTTATATCCCTCCTCACACACTACAAACCCAGACGCGTTAAACATCCACTTTCACAGTACAGTGAACTGAGACACAATTTCAAATCCAATAACAGTAATATCAATAATCACGTTAACTTCCCTTGAGATCACAAAATAACTAATTCGCATAATAGTGATACACTAGGATCCTGCAAAATAATATGTAGGCGGAGAAGCAGGAGTAGGTAAAGCTGGAGACACACTGGGTGAAGTGCATGATGGTATGTGTGATAGTGACATGTCAAATGGGACAGTATTTTATATACTCGATTGTATGTCCAGAAAAGATGAAAAATTAAAAATAGGCACAGAAGTAGCATTTCAAATAAAACAAACATAAGGAGGTAAACATCAGCTGATTTTAAGGCTGTCAAGAGAAATGTATTTGCTATTGACATTACTGTTATGCTATCGTGAAAGGCTGTATCAATTTTATATTTCTTTGCTAGTTAGAAATAAAATTTTAGGAATAGGTAGGTTACTTTACTGCTTGTTTCATTTGACATAATTATAAAAAAATCACGTCAATATTTTCTCCTCATTTTCAGATATCTCTTACAGTCGAGTGTGTCCCAAAAAGCGCATGCGGAAAGTATGTCAGCGCATGTTGTAAACATTGTGTCACTTGCTTTATAAATAAACAACATGTCTGTTTCCTTTGATAGTGAGGACGATAGCGCCAGAGGATGTCCTGATGATAGGTAACACGTGACCGGTCATTCTGAATGATTGTTGAAATACCAACTTATTCTGAATCAGTATGGTATCTCAAATTTTGTTTAGATTATGCGTCATGAGCTTTATCTTTTAAATATTGTTTATTAATCATAACAACCACAGTAAATCATCCTCTGGACATGAGCGTACCTTTGACCAGGGGCTTTTTTGAAATGCCACCATTACAATATTTAGCAAGTGCTTTGGTAAGTTCACAGGGAACATGTCCCTCCCTGCTCTGGATATAATAAGCTAAGTAAATAATCAAATTCTCCGCAACCTCAAAACTAATTCGTTAGGTATTATTATTCATCGGCCAACCGTTTATTTTTAAATCAGTCAAACATAAAGAGTATCAAAATATTAGTATGTGGTAAAAAATGTTGAAGTAACATCATATTCAGTAATGCAGTTTTCTATGGTCAATGTATAAAAATAACTCTGGTAAGGAAAAATAATTTTACTCGAAGCATTTTTTAGTATTAACTTTAAAATAAATGGTCGCAGTATGCAAATTTAAAGTACTTTCATCACGAAAGTGGCGTAGTTTTCATGTCTCAGTTACTGTACAGTTTATTTAAGTTTTCTATTATTAAAAGGATTTATTCTTATTTAAACTTGACTAAATAAGAACAACATGTTCAATCTGACCTCCTTCTCAACTAAACCCCTAACTCTTTTCGCGAAATAAGATTACATAGAAAATTCAATACAACGAAATAGTGAACTCATAAATATACAATTGGCATGTCGCTTGCGAAGCGAAATCACGTCTTTGCTAAACCCCAAAAGATTTTGCGAAAAACATTCGGCAAAACGTACCCCGGCTCAGCTCACGCACGTATTGTTGTGTTCGTTACTAAAGAAACTACAAATTTGAATCCGAAATCCGAACAAACGAACCGGCAAACCTGGATTCCTTGGGGGACCAACTGTCACAATTCGTCACTGTGCGAAAGTAAAAAAAATCGCATACTCATACATATTATCATTACGACAACCCCTATGGAATTGGCATGGATTTTCGAGGATTTAGCAACTTGTACGCCCTTTCCGCTGGTTGTTTTTATAAAGCTAAACATTCCGATGTAACAAGAAACTTTAGCTACAATTTCTGCAAGTCTAGTTTCAAATAACAATGAATTTTCCAAGACAATGCTGAATTCGTATGTAAATCAATAGAGGTAAGTTCACAATCCCTTTTTCAGATATAATATTCTAAACACGGTGGCCCGCGTTAAGGCAAACGTAGAAATTTGTCACATGAGCGATGGTTCACCTACGTGTTTCGCCGTTCAAATCCCAAACATAATCCCTCGCCTTCCAAATAAAACACACCTTTATTACTTTAAAGGGAAAAGCTCAAATCCAGCGCGGCCGTCTTTAGGGATTTCATATTTCATACTCGCACGGATCGGGATTATCGCGCGAATTCGTATCTTACCGACGCAATCGAAAAGGTCGTTTTCGATTGCGTGCGCGTGTCGCCGGCTCGCCGCGTTGTAGTTCCGCCGAGTGCCACTGTATGATTTTATGCCAGCAAAAGTAAAGAAGGTTGACAAATAGGTCGGGCGTGCCGATGTTCCGTTTTATTAAAATTAAAATGTTCTATCGTGACATTAATAAAAAGCGGTAAGGTTGAAAATCGCTCCGGTTCCACAGTTTAAATTTACAGCGAGTACACAGGGGATAAGCTGAACATTTTTATTATCATCGTGCTAGTTTATTGCGTCTCGAGCTCGAGCATTAGAAATAATCTTCGCTGAAGGGGTGTATTTTAGACCGCTGTAAGACTAACGGAAGATTTAAGACGCGCTACTTTAAGACAGGTCCAACCCTTTAGCGGGAGATAGGAAAAAAGGGATTGTAGAAACGCAAGCAAAATTTTTGAAAAACAAAGCAGACAATAAATCAGGGGACAAGATCGGCGAGCGGAGAGAGAACTGTCGTAAATAACTCTTAGCAGATTTTACCGACAATTTATTCGTCATGAATGGAGTCGAATGCTGACATTCGCGTATTGGAGGAATAAATGATAGATGTAGAGAAGAGGCTGTTGGAGACAACGGGGAGGCTGGAGCCGGCGCCGACACGCTCGGTATTGTGGTCACGTCGCGCCGAGACTCGGAGGCGCAATCTTCGAGGAAAGAATTACATTTATCCAAAGAACGGGGGAATCTCAAGTAATTCAATGCATAGACGCGACGAACGCATGCAGATATTGCGCAACATACATATTACCAAGATAAGACTTCGGATGAAACGACCGATAGCTTATGGATTGAATGACACAAGTTCAACAAAGATGAAAATTGAGAGAAGGTTCCACCGGATGAAATTTGCAAAGTTCAAATTCTAAGTATCAATTAAATGTTCTGAAAAGCTCCGGCTGGTAAATTTGTTGTTATAACAAAATTTCCTAACAAAATACTTTCGGTGAAAGCAACTTAATGGTACTTTGATAAATCGTTTATATCAAGATAATGGACTTTTCATAAGTCAACTACGAGTACAAGCCTGAAAGTTAAGCCGAGAAGTAACAAATTGATATTCAAAGAAGGTTTTAGATAGTTGTCAGCTGATTTTGGGAGTGAATTTGAAGCAATTTGCCAAAACTATACCAATCTCGTCGATGGGCTGTCAAATAAATTGAATGGGGTCGTGAATATTGTAAGTAAATCGAATTCACGTTCAAAAATTCTAACCGTAAAGTTGGTGACAGTAATCGA
>JARACY010001585.1:0-55416 GCA_029255725.1 Scrobipalpa atriplicella
ACAAATTATATTATCAGTATTCATTCATTCATCATTCGTAAATACATGATAAATTTCTGTCGTCAAACGAAATATATGCAAAACAAGCCCAACATAATCACTTTTCGAGCGAACACATCACATTCGATTGACAAAAAGCTTTGGACCCTTTTCGATAAGATTTACTCACAGAGAATGTAGGGTCTAACTTATTTTGGAAAAGATACAACAGAATCAATAAAAGTGATAAAAGTAACCTTTATTATTTACACTAGTTTGATTTCTTTGTTTTTCTTTCTCGTATCTAAGCCAATACCTGTGGCAATAAATAATGATATTTTCCTTCTTTAAAAACATACTTACTTCTCTCTCCACAAAACACACTAATTGGACTATAATCGGATAGATATCTACATTACATAGCTTTAAAAAAAATCACGTGATCGAAGAAAATTGACAATGTTTTATTCGATTGATATTTAAAAAAACTAGGTATAAGGAGAGACAGAAAACTTAACAAAAAGTGGAGGCCAATCCGCCTTCTTTATGGCCAATTTATGGTTGGTATTATCTTCAATTTCCATTATCTAAGTAAATTATACCTTTGTCAGAAGCAAATATAAGGTTACCGCTTGTCCAATTTCAATAGTGTATTTCATCCTATTTCCATTAGGATGTTTTTGCTATTAGAGATCCTAGGTCTAGTCGTTAAGCCATGTCACGTTTTGACTGACAAAAACGTTTTAGGATTAGTTCAATACCGCGTCGGTTTCCACATACTGACCTCCAAACTTGAATTTGAAGATGTCAACCCAGGATTATAAAGGTTGCTATAAGTCTTAACGCATCGCCTTGGATTATCTTTCTGCCATTGTGGTAGACTGGCTCTAGATTTAGAGATTGCACAGGCGGATACTAAGTTAGGATTCCCTTTGTAAGGATTTTCTCAGTTTGTCACAAAGCAGGCAAAATCGGCTTTTGTACTGACTTACAAACAGTAGATATTATGGTGGTCGTTACACAAACCATTTTGAACGCATGTTAGGCGGTTTAAAACTCTGACACTAGAGTTTATCTGGTCTTTGGCCCAACAGCCGACATAAAAGGAGATTTTGGATTTAGTGTCACGCTTGAATGAATACTGTTCCTAATTTGATGTAACCGCTGCGAATCTGCGTAAGTTCTCTTAAGATTGATGGATTTGCTCAATATATGAACATGGTTCTGCTAAGTGCTTAATTTAGTTATATCGTCTCGTGTGGCGAGGTACAACGTGTTATTTTTGCGTATCCATCCATATAGAATGTAGTGCAAGACGATACCAATTGTAAGTATTACAGAGGAAACTATACGTTGGTATCGTTTTGCACTAGGTACTTAAGTACCTACGTCGTAAATAACTTCTCAATTTACAATCAGATGGAAAGTGATCCCTCGTTTTGACCTAAATAAAATTATAATGGAATTTTTAGGGAAGGTTAGGTTAGGTTGTAAATATATTATTGTTGTACTAACAAAACTAGCATGCGCGACACATAAGTAGGTACCTATATACCTGCCTACTAATAATTCTTTATGGCGTCTTTTTGTGTTGAAAGCTAATGTCCCCGCTTATTTTTTTTTACCTATCTTGTCCTCAGTAAAATGACTGACAAAATAAAAATATACCTTTCCACAAAAAAGGAAAGTTGTAGAAAAAAAACATTTTTTTATAATTATCTTAAAATTCTTAAGTAAAGGGTTAGCAAAATCCCTTAACTGGATTAACAAAAAAAACGGTCTATAAGGAAAATATAAACAATAAATTACGTTCCATTTATTTCCGCTGTAGGCTACATAATTTTTCAAGATAAAGATATAATCTTTTTTAAGCCTTTTCCAAGCTCATTTATAATGGCAGGTTTAAGGTGAGACAAATTTAATGTCCGGTCACTTTGAAGTGCGGTAAACGGTACATGTTGACGAAGTAAGTCGCGTAATTGTTTTGGGGAGGTCCCAAACTGTCGTATTAAATAACATTATGATTTTTGGGTATGGATTTCTTCCATGCTGGACTGGGAGCGATAGAAAAACATAGAATGTGCCAGCTGCATCTCCTCCCGGGCATGCTATAAAAACCAGCTAAGAGATTCGAGGGTTTCAGTAGTATATTGTAATTTAGGCGATGGGCTGACAACCTGCCACTACAGCAATATGCAGATCTATCTTAAACAACCCTCAAAACTTGTCAGACTTTTGTTTGGGTCGTTGATGTTCTGCCTACCCTATTAGGGATACAGGCATGATTTATGTATGTAGTATTTATGTATGATTTTTGAGTGTCCAGTGAGTCTTTTTAAGTAGCCCTGTTTCAAATTATGCTGATTTAAATTAATACATCGGTAAATCGAAACAAACGTTTGAAGTGTAAATTTGCAAACTATAATTGGTGATATATCCAATGCCTCTATTCCCCTGGTTGAATATTAGAGGAGAAATTAATTAAACACCGGAATGATGTGTTTAAGTTGCGAATAATTTGCTCGAGAGATTTTAACCAAATTCACTAATGAGTAATTTATACAAGGTGGATAACGTACAATGATCCAGAACAAGGTTAGGGTATTCATTGAAGAACTATGACGTCCTGAGCGCCCTGCCTACCACATTAGAGATAGATGTGTTATTGTATGTATGTATTGATGACTTTTATGATGCTTGGGAAAACTCTACATTGACCATAATTTATAACATATTGCTATGCTTCAACTTGTTCACAAATTAATGAAGATAAAATATACGACAATCATTTAAAATGACATGCAGGAAAAAACTCGTAAATAAATAAAAACGAAATTACTTTTTACGCCATGCTTTTCTACTGTACCAAAATCTACTCTTTGTACTGTACCAAAGTAAACTGTCTATTTCTTAACACTTTCTGAAATTATTTAATTAAGGAAACTAACTATTTACTCAATTCATTGCCTTCATATTTACTTTCTCTCTCAGCTTGAAATTACAACCATGAACAATGATGCCAATTACACACATTGGGAATTTGCCACGGTTTCAGATTAGAACTTACGCCAATTATGAAAATGTTGCTGTAAAATACATGCTGAACAAACAGGCAGGCAGATCGTGCCTGGAGGCAAATTCTACCTCACTATTATGTAAATTTCTACCTACCTTTTTTATAATTCCGTTTATTATCATATTCGTTAGCAACCGGTTAATATGATAATTAAGTAAGTATATTGACAAAATGTTAAAATCTACTTTAATGTATCATGTTCTACTCGTAAATTATTCGATCAAAACCAAATCAGCTTACCTAAGATAGCGACGACCATTTCATTCTGCATGACCTCCATCGACCCGTTGCAGATGTAGTAGATGTACGTGAGAGCATCCCCTTTATGCACCAGGTACTCCCCCGGGGCGCAGAAGTTGCTCCGAATGTGAAGGGAGAGAAGCTTGAGGCAGCCTTGGGACGCTGATTCAAATATTGGCAGGGATAAGATCTCCCTATGGAGGTGGAGTGACACGTCGCCCCGCAGCTCTTCCGGAAACTCTTTTAGGGTCTAAAAGAAAATCATTGGCTTAGGGTCAATTCACACCGGTCACTATGCAAAAAGATACACATTTCAAAGAAAATTCCTCGCGGCATCGAGTTGCGCCAATGTCTTGGTACAACGTGATGCAGATCCTAAGGCAGCTTCCGTTCTTAGAGTAACCTGACTCTTAGTCTGCAGTTTTGAATTATTAACTAGTTAACGAAATAAAATAAACACGAGAGAACTAGTGAAAATTGAGTAATAGATTATCCTTTACGTGTCCTTACTGACGTAAGATTTTGGCTATATTACTGTAGTAAATAAATACAATAATAATTAATATAGGTAAGTAGAAAGCAAAGATAAAACTAAGCGAACTGATAAAATAGAGAAAAGAGATGTAAAGAAATTCTAATAAAACTTCTTATTACTATCTTATTCATAAGGTCGTTTTAACAAAAGAATACGTTGTACTCGTTTACTTCAGTGAACTATTTTATTTAACGCACAAGAAAAGATTACATTTATGAATCTATTGTTATACCGTACCTACATTGTTCGTTCAATATTTAAAACGTGTTGCTAAGAGCATGTATTATTCTAAGGCAAAAGAACCTAAAAGGATTCAGGGTTTATTTTTATCTTCAAAGATGCTGATAGTGCTCTAAATTATAGCCAGATATAAAACGGCACTAACAGCATCTTTGAAGATCAAAGATTAAACCTATCCTTTTAGGTTACTCTTTAGCAACCTTAGGTCTGAATAATTTCACGTGTAATTTCAAGCTAGAGAGAAGTAAATATGAAGGCAATGAATTGAGTAAATAGTTAGTTTCCTTAATTAAATAATTTCAGAAAGTGTTAAGAAATAGACAGTTTACTTTGGTACAGTACAAAGAGTAGATTTTGGTACAGTAGAAAAGCATGGCGTAAAAAGTAATTTCGTTTTTATTTATTTACGAGTTTTTTCCTGCATGTCATTTTAAATGATTGTCGTATATTTTATCTTCATTAATTTGTGAACAAGTTGAAGCATAGCAATATGTTATAAATTATGGTCAATGTAGAGTTTTCCCAAGCATCATAAAAGTCATCAATACATACATACAATAACACATCTATCTCTAATGTGGTAGGCAGGGCGCTCAGGACGTCATAGTTCTTCAATGAATACCCTAACCTTGTTCTGGATCATTGTACGTTATCCACCTTGTATAAATTACTCATTAGTGAATTTGGTTAAAATCTCTCGAGCAAATTATTCGCAACTTAAACACATCATTCCGGTGTTTAATTAATTTCTCCTCTAATATTCAACCAGGGGAATAGAGGCATTGGATATATCACCAATTATAGTTTGCAAATTTACACTTCAAACGTTTGTTTCGATTTACCGATGTATTAATTTAAATCAGCATAATTTGAAACAGGGCTACTTAAAAAGACTCACTGGACACTCAAAAATCATACATAAATACTACATACATAAATCATGCCTGTATCCCTAATAGGGTAGGCAGAACATCAACGACCCAAACAAAAGTCTGACAAGTTTTGAGGGTTGTTTAAGATAGATCTGCATATTGCTGTAGTGGCAGGTTGTCAGCCCATCGCCTAAATTACAATATACTACTGAAACCCTCGAATCTCTTAGCTGGTTTTTATAGCATGCCCGGGAGGAGATGCAGCTGGCACATTCTATGTTTTTCTATCGCTCCCAGTCCAGCATGGAAGAAATCCATACCCAAAAATCATAATGTTATTTAATACGACAGTTTGGGACCTCCCCAAAACAATTACGCGACTTACTTCGTCAACATGTACCGTTTACCGCACTTCAAAGTGACCGGACATTAAATTTGTCTCACCTTAAACCTGCCATTATAAATGAGCTTGGAAAAGGCTTAAAAAAGATTATATCTTTATCTTGAAAAATTATGTAGCCTACAGCGGAAATAAATGGAACGTAATTTATTGTTTATATTTTCCTTATAGACCGTTTTTTTTGTTAATCCAGTTAAGGGATTTTGCTAACCCTTTACTTAAGAATTTTAAGATAATTATAAAAAAATGTTTTTTTTCTACAACTTTCCTTTTTTGTGGAAAGGTATATTTTTATTTTGTCAGTCATTTTACTGAGGACAAGATAGGTAAAAAAAAATAAGCGGGGACATTAGCTTTCAACACAAAAAGACGCCATAAAGAATTATTAGTAGGCAGGTATATAGGTACCTACTTATGTGTCGCGCATGCTAGTTTTGTTAGTACAACAATAATATATTTACAACCTAACCTAACCTTCCCTAAAAATTCCATTATAATTTTATTTAGGTCAAAACGAGGGATCACTTTCCATCTGATTGTAAATTGAGAAGTTATTTACGACGTAGGTACTTAAGTACCTAGTGCAAAACGATACCAACGTATAGTTTCCTCTGTAATACTTACAATTGGTATCGTCTTGCACTACATTCTATATGGATGGATACGCAAAATAACACGTTGTACCTCGCCACACGAGACGATATAACTAAATTAAGCACTTAGCAGAACCATGTTCATATATTGAGCAAATCCATCAATCTTAAGAGAACTTACGCAGATTCGCAGCGGTTACATCAAATTAGGAACAGTATTCATTCAAGCGTGACACTAAATCCAAAATCTCCTTTTATGTCGGCTGTTGGGCCAAAGACCAGATAAACTCTAGTGTCAGAGTTTTAAACCGCCTAACATGCGTTCAAAATGGTTTGTGTAACGACCACCATAATATCTACTGTTTGTAAGTCAGTACAAAAGCCGATTTTGCCTGCTTTGTGACAAACTGAGAAAATCCTTACAAAGGGAATCCTAACTTAGTATCCGCCTGTGCAATCTCTAAATCTAGAGCCAGTCTACCACAATGGCAGAAAGATAATCCAAGGCGATGCGTTAAGACTTATAGCAACCTTTATAATCCTGGGTTGACATCTTCAAATTCAAGTTTGGAGGTCAGTATGTGGAAACCGACGCGGTATTGAACTAATCCTAAAACGTTTTTGTCAGTCAAAACGTGACATGGCTTAACGACTAGACCTAGGATCTCTAATAGCAAAAACATCCTAATGGAAATAGGATGAAATACACTATTGAAATTGGACAAGCGGTAACCTTATATTTGCTTCTGACAAAGGTATAATTTACTTAGATAATGGAAATTGAAGATAATACCAACCATAAATTGGCCATAAAGAAGGCGGATTGGCCTCCACTTTTTGTTAAGTTTTCTGTCTCTCCTTATACCTAGTTTTTTTAAATATCAATCGAATAAAACATTGTCAATTTTCTTCGATCACGTGATTTTTTTTAAAGCTATGTAATGTAGATATCTATCCGATTATAGTCCAATTAGTGTGTTTTGTGGAGAGAGAAGTAAGTATGTTTTTAAAGAAGGAAAATATCATTATTTATTGCCACAGGTATTGGCTTAGATACGAGAAAGAAAAACAAAGAAATCAAACTAGTGTAAATAATAAAGGTTACTTTTATCACTTTTATTGATTCTGTTGTATCTTTTCCAAAATAAGTTAGACCCTACATTCTCTGTGAGTAAATCTTATCGAAAAGGGTCCAAAGCTTTTTGTCAATCGAATGTGATGTGTTCGCTCGAAAAGTGATTATGTTGGGCTTGTTTTGCATATATTTCGTTTGACGACAGAAATTTATCATGTATTTACGAATGATGAATGAATGAATACTGATAATATAATTTGTAATTTACTTCACAAATTAGAATCAATGTTATTTCTGGCTGTCATGAAAGCAGCACGGAACGATTTATTTAAAAAAATTCCAGCAGAAATAAAATACTGCTACGGCGTAGACTTCTAGTGCTACGGAGCGTAGGTGAGCTACGTGCGTAGCAAATTGGCTACGCTCCCACGCTCTCAATGAATCGGTATTTCCTGCTGCGATACGATGATCCGGAGGTAACGAAACGTGCATTCTAAACCTATCTAGTCTAGTAGGATAAAATGTTAGAATAGATGTTTAATTCAAGTTAAGTAGGTAGGTACGTAAATAAAATTTTGATTTTACACTATTACTAATCTTTCCTAGAAATGTGGATTTTAAAACCTAATATAATTTCAAACGAAAACTTTGTTTTTAAGACATATATTTTCATACTAGCTATCGACTCCGCATAGTGTAATCAACAGACTTTCCACCCCGCTGTATTACCTACTTGTGATTGCTACTATGTGTTTTACCGTGGGAATAATATAAATCATATCATCTTCCTAGTTTTTACCCGTATTCCACAGGGTCGGCTACCTAATATAGGGGATTGGAATTATATCATCATCATCATCTTAAAACCACATCCAATCCACCCACCGCAGGGTAAGTGCACCACTCCCCACGGTTCTGTGCTAGTCTCATCCAGTTTGCGCCTATGAATTTGACGATTCCGAATAAATAAATATTTATATTACCTCAGACATACCTCATGAATATCAATGCCATGGTTTAAGGACCACATGGTCTGGAAGTAGTCCTGCATCCGCTGCTTGAGCTCCTTGGGCACCTGGTTGATGGAGAGGAAGTCCTTCAGATCTCGCCACTTGCTCTGGTACATGGACCGGCGCGAGTACATGCGCTGAATGATAGCAGTCACGTTTCCAAACACCACGGCGTGCATTAGTGCTGCAACAAACAATAAGCAAGTTAATCAACAAATTTTTCCATGCTGGAATGGAAGCGATAGAAAAATACAAATGATAAGACGAGGATTTTATTGTATTGCAATTCATGTGAAAGACTAACAACCATCACTATAGCAATACATAAAATCCTTTCTTTCTAAATTACCCTCAATACTAGCAATCGTTATCCAGTACTAAAATAGTATGAGCATTTTAACTGTAAGGTGATATATAAAATGTAAGCCAGTGGGTATACCGAGTTGGTTCCTAAAAATATTTCCCCTTTTACTCATGTATTTTTTCTAGTTTGTGTACGTTGAAAATTGGACAACATAAACAAACCCTTTGCGCTATTTGACGTGGAAATAGTTGAACTACAACCTAACAAAACTAGGAAAAGAAAATACACTGAACTAAAAGCTCGTAATATTTTTTACAAAATATAGATAGTCCTATCAAGAAAATCCTTCAAATATCTGCCAAAGTTTATAAAAGCGTCACAGAAGAATTATAGAGACAGTGTGAAAAGAACGAGTCAAAAACAAAAGAAATAATTGGTCTTATTCCACTTTTATGCACACTTTTCACTTTTCCCTCCCTAGAGACGGCATGGCTGAGTGCCGTCGAGTAAATTTCGTTTTATTAAAGTCATTTGACAAAAGTTCCACGAAGAATGAAACTTAAAATGCTTCCGTTTTAGTAATATTTTAAACCTTGTCTGCAAAATATTACACAGTCTATTTTAAAGATTTTAAATGATTAAAATGTTTCTAAAAAAATATGTTTAGGAATTATTAATAGTTTACACTAAAACTACTTACCTGTAATCCATCTATATGGATTAAAAATAATCTAGTCAAAAATATTAAAAAGAAGTAAAGTTAAAAAGCAGTAAATACCAAAGGGCTACAGATTGTTTCAACTTTTAGGACTCAGGATCTAAGTAAAACAGTAAAAAGGGGAAAAAGAACATAAAATATTCAAAGTAAATTGAAAGCTAACAAAAAGAAATTCAACAGTGAATAATAAATAGTGACGGTTTAATGAAAAAAAAATGTTATTTTTTCATTTGAAATTGGCTTGCTTTGAATTTTAGTAGGTACAGTCAAACGCGATAGAAACAGAATCGACAATGTTACGAGCTGAGTAAGAAGATACGAGTTCGCTTTTTGCTTATGACATTAAACAATTTACGTATAAACATTCAAAAATTCATTTTTGCCGGAAGCATTATGAATGATGTCATGAATTACTAAAGGAAGAAAGATAATCCAAGGCGATGCGTTGAGAATTATTGCAATCTTTATAATCGGGTAACATCTTCAAATTAATGTTTGGAGGTCAGTAGGTAGTAGCTATCAAGTTTAGATATTCAATGCTAATTAAAAATGAAGAATTACTTCCGATTTTCGCAAAACGTAAAATATTCACTAATATGTTTAGTCGCAATAAATTTATTTCTTGGGAAGGCGCTGGGGAGCTCATCGAACCACCTTAAGTGCAAAAAAATACCCAAAAATACATAAGTCCCATGGTATACCTAGAGTATACTAGTAGACTATACCTAAATGTTTGAATAAAATTACATTAAATATGTTCATTATAATGTTACCGACTCTGAATAACAAATTTCATTAGGTAATTTGCATATTATGTACCTACACATCTACATTAGACGCAAAAGGTCCATCTGACCTGAGAATACTTTTAGCTAAAATTATTATAATTTTGTTAAAAGCTAGTATCTAGTATAAGAAAATATTGAGGTAAATGTTTAGATCATTCCAATTCCAACCAATATCGAGTCGAAACCATAAAATTGTAATATTTCAATTATATTTATAATTTGAAAGCTGGCGAACTTAATTGGAAGTTCAAGGAAACTTTGACTTTAAAATGATTAATCATTCAACTTACTGGACTTCTAACTTTGGAAATAAGGGTAACAAGCCGCAGTTCTATATCCCTTTTACGTTTTGATAAAATGGATCTTGTAAATTGTCAGCAGATTATGAATTTCAGTTATTATAATAATCAATATCTGCTTCTCCTCCCAGCCAAGCTGTAAATGTAAAAGTCATCAAAGGGGTTACAGTTATTATAATTCAATCGATGGGCTGACAACCTTTCTCTATATCGATAAACATTTCATTGCGAAAACGGCTCGTGTTAGGCGTTTTACGCCCTGTCTTGCGCGTTAGGGATAAAGGCATGTCTTTATGTATGTTTTGTATATGTTACGCCCAAATTCCAAATTCAGTCAATGTGCGAACAAGGGGACATCTCGTGGAACGCGCAAGACCCGAAATTCGGGTATTGTGCATTGCAAAACACTCATTCCGCGAAGGGGCAATCGCCAAATCCGAATTCGGATTTTGGTCGGTATGTCAAACAATCATTCCTTGGAGTGGTATTGACGAATTGCCAGATCGCGAAATGAGCAACCAGAACCCGCGATGTCATTAACATGTAGCTGCATTTCTCACAGCCTATGAACAGGAGGTCCCCCGACGTGGCTTATTTTTCCCAGGACGATGATGATACTGATGTCAAAATGAAACTAAACCCTCTTACCTCCGATCAACATGACGAGTATACTGAAGATCTTCTCAGGCACGGTGGTGGCGGCCACATTGCCGAACCCCACACTTGTCAGTGATGAGCAAGTGAAGTACAGTGCTGTGACGTAGCTCTCGCCGTGGGAAATGTTCTCGATGGGCACGTGCAGCCTTTCCGCCAAAGTGTTTATCCAACCTGAAACATAAAGCAGTTTGAAGATTTTCGCACATTATATCGAGTTGAAATAGGCGGTTTAAAAACTCTGACCAGGGCTCTTTCCGTCGGTCATCGACTCGAAAATTCCACTCTTAAAGAAGAAGAAGATCGAGTTGACACCAACAACAGTGTTCGAACTCCAACTTTTACAGTCATAATACCTACACGTGTAACATTTTAATATTGTGAGTCGAGTTGGAGTAGAATCGGTGAGATATCCTTTAGACAGAAGCTTGTTAAGGCAGATTATGTACATAAATGTTTTCAGTGGTTGATGCTCATTATTACTGCGGATGATTCTGCTTTTTAATTATGTTTATTATTTGTTTTCGCGTTCATGTTAACCGTAATAGGACGCGACGCGAGAGAAATTTTTGGTCTCTTTGTTATCCGTGGTTTCTGGTTCTATATTTTGTTAATATAATTTAATGCAATGTAGGTATGTATAGCTAAAAAAATCGGGGATTATAAAACTAAGTTGAAACTGAACAACGTGTTCAATAAATTAAAAATGGATTTTGAAACATCGTCAATTTTTGTCCTTACCTTATAAAATGTTAGCGTAGTATAAAAATATATTTGTAAAACCTCCGTCATCGATATGTGGATACATTGTAGAGACAAACATTTACATACATTTGAACAATAAATTATTATTAACAATTCAAATCGAATCCATTACCATATTTATTGATATTTCCTATGATGGTCTGGTCACATTTACATACTTATTGCTGTCATACAACATGGAGCATAAAATGGGTGTTAATGTATTCGTTTCATTTTATATGTGTAATATTTAAAAAGAAATAAATATATCATTCTTTTTTTTTATTATACATTTACCAAAGTTTAATGAGGAGCTATTAAATTATATTATCATATTATAATCTGTAATAACCGTAAAGTTAACAATAAAAATAATATAAAGGCATTTCATCTGTTTTTAACGAGATGTTTTTTGAGAGTATAATTACGAATAATAAATCCTACACAAACAAAAATATTATAAAAAAATTGGCTGTAAAAAGACGTTGCAAAACCTACTGCTCGGGTTTGTTTACGAAGTCAACCTCATGAAGATTAATTACTTTCTACCCGCAATTTTCCAGTCTGCTAAATTACATCTATTAAAGACGACCATTTCGTGAGAAAGCATTTTTTTTTTGTAATAAATTAGGGTTTCATTGATCTTGGCTATGATGTATAATTACGGGAAAATCTAATCGAAATAAAACAAAGAAATAAAATATATTTGATCTCGTGTCAAAAATATTTGAATGCTCTTCAAAAAAGTTTTTTTTTAACATTTATGATTAAGCGTTTTAGGGCACTTGTTTTCCAATCAAATGTTATATGTATAGACGAATATTGAATAATAGATTCGCAATATACCTACATCGCTCCCGATCTAGACTGGAGTCAAGAGCAAACCCATTTCTAATTTAAAAAAAAAAATTTCATTCGATAGCTTCGGAAATACAACATATTGGTAGTATACTCGTAGAACCTGCCTACGGCGTAGCAATCTCTACGCGCTGCTACGACAAAATAAAGAGAAGAGATTTGTGATTTTTTTCTATAAAATAAATTATAAGTAAAAAAACTTTTTAAAACAAGCTTTTATTTTTTTAAATGCGCTAAAAAGAATAAAATAAAATTTTCCTTTAAAACTTTTACTATCAATTTACAACGTCATTACATAATTTTTATAATATAAAAGCTTGTCGCGAGATTTAACACAGGTTATGAGATTAAGTATGTGATTTGTTTGTTTATCTACACAAGCTTTAAGCAATCTCGCGACAAGCTTTTATATTATAAAAATTATGTAATGACGTTGTAAATTGATAGTAAAAGTTTTAAAGGAAAATTTTATTTTATTCTTTTTAGCGCATTTAAAAA
Source organism: Scrobipalpa atriplicella (assembly GCA_029255725.1). Lineage (NCBI taxonomy): Eukaryota > Metazoa > Arthropoda > Insecta > Lepidoptera > Gelechiidae > Scrobipalpa > Scrobipalpa atriplicella. The sequence goes on from JARACY010001585.1 coordinate 12,884, forward strand.
AATAAAAGCTTGTTTTAAAAAGTTTTTTTACTTATAATTTATTTTTTACATTTTAGTCACACAGCAACTACCTACTTCAAAAACACATGTGAATTAATTGTTTAAAACAGTTTAAACTGTTCTTTTTCTGTGAGGGGGGCTCAACCCCCCAATTACGCTACGTTGACTACTTTAAAAATACGTCCAAACTTTTCTGTTTCTATGTGGGGCAAGCTAGAGGCAAGCCGACTTGGGGACTGTGGGAGTCGAGTCGAGATGCGCCATAGCGGTAACGACTTCAAAAATTGTTCTAAATATTTATTTTCCTGTGAGGGGGGCAAGCCCCAAGCAGTCTCGCTACGTTGACTACTTTCGAAACACGTTTTAACTTTTCTCCTTCTGTGTGTTTAAACCCCTCTCACCACCCCAAACGAGATGCACCATAGCGGCAGGCGAACTGTTTAAAAAAAAAAACTGTGAGGGGGCAAGCTCGTCATAATGTATAATAGAAACTGCTCAAGACAACAAATATAATGAGCTCACACTCGACCATCTTAGCACTTTCGACGAGGTAGTACCGATGGCTATCAGTCGGCTTCTTCATTAGACCCTTGTCATCATGTGCAATAGAAACTGCTCAAGACAACAAATACAATGAGCCCGAACTCGGGTATCTTAGCACTTCCGACGAGGCAGTTCCGACGGCTTCCTGTCGGCTTCGTCATTAGACCCTCGTCATCATGTGTAATAGAAACTGCTTAAGACAAAAAATACAATGAGCCCGAACTCGGGTATCTTAGCACTTCCGACGAGGCAATTCCGACGGCTTCCTGTAGGCTTCGTCATTAGATCCTCGTCATCATGTGTAATAGAAACTGCTTAAGACAAAAAATACAATGAGTCCAAACTCGGGTATCTTAGCACTTACGACGAGGCAGTTCCGACGGCTTCCTGTCGGCTTCGTCATTAGACCCTCGTCATCATGTGTAATAGAAACTGCTCAAGACAAGAAATATAATGAGCCCAAACTCTGCTATCTTAACACTTCCGACGAGGCAGTTCCAACTGCTACCTGTCGGCTTCATCATTAGACCCTGGTCATCATGTGTAATAGAAACTGCTTAAGACAACAAATATAATGAGCTCGAATTCGGCTATCTTAGCACTTCCGACGAGGCAGTTCCGACGGCTACCTGTCGGCTTCATCATTTGACCTTGGTCATCATATGTAATAAGGTACCTGGGGGTAATATGGTCAGGCGGTTAATATGGTCACTTTCTCATATCTCAGAAAGTACAAGGGGTACGCAAAAGATGACGCTACCGGTTGATAGCTTTGAGGTAGGCCTAGCAACATGACAAGTCCCAACCGTGCTGTTTTACCGACGCCATTTTGACGGCCAAAAAAGTTAGCACCGGCAGAGAATTCAAGTTTTCTTATTATTTTTGTTAAAAAGCGAAAATTCGTGAAAAATACAGTTTCAGGTGTTGTGATATGAAGCCTGAGTAAGTACAAAGGTAATTTATTCAATTTCTAAGTGGTTTTATGTCCGTAACATGTCTCAGAAGAAATATTTTTTCTATTTTCAAATTTGTCGACAAGTACCTGCTTGTGAAATATGGTCATGAAGTGAAATCAAGTGAAGTAATGAAGACAGAGTAGCTGACATGAGGCTTTGTACTTCTTGCAGTTCCTATGTACATGAAGAGTGTGTAGGTCTTACGGCTGCCGATAAAGAATCATATTTGTGTCCAAATTGTGAAGATTAATAATATTAAAAACTCATACTATTAATATGGACACTACGTGACCATATTTTCTGCAGTTGCCGAAAATATGGTCATTTTCCCTTTTTTTTTAAAGTTGATTTTTACCTAAGTTTGTTTTAGTTTTCAAAGATTTTATATCTTGTTTTGTATGACATATTAAACGTACTTTATGACTGTAAGTTTTTGTCTCATTCCTTCTCTTAGTTTCTGAGAAATATAAGCTCAAAGCTTAAGGTGACCATATTACCCCCATGTACCTTAGAAACTGCTCAAGACAACAAATATAATGAGCATAAATTTAGATATCTTATCACTTTCCATGAGGGAGACCCAGTGGATATCTGTCAACTCCATCAAGAGATCAGCTCGATGATATCATAACATTGCATTGTCACCGGATTAACATAAGAGTGCAAAATTTCAGCTCAATCGGTTGAAGATAACTGCTTCAAAATTGAGTTGCAAGATTCCACCCGAACACACATAGTTAGTTAGTTAGATACAATGCAAGTTAAATAAAAGCTTTAAAATTAATATTGGTCGACGTATAATTCCAGGCTGTCACATACACTCAAAATCCAAATTACCTGTATTTCGTGGTAGACAGGAGGGCAATCACGTTGTTGTCAAACTTCTTTAGCCTTATTTTGAACATTTATTGTATATGCCAGCGTTATTATGCTCCAAGATTGCACAAATATTTTTCATGACTTATTATGCTGTATTTTATCAAAATTATTACGCCAGCAAAATATGCTCGACATTTCGTAAATTTCAGCTATAAAGTAGAAACGCCTTTTCAGTTTTAATAGGTTTAACATTTCAGACGAATTTATGATTCTTGGTAGAAATGTTTTTTATAAATATTTTTGAGATTTATTTAACTTGGGATTTCTACTTTATAATGACATAAAACGTAATTTAAAAAGGTGATAATATGATAGATATATTAACCGAAATACCTATATAAAAATACATTACCAATTTCGGTAAGATTTTTTTAATATTATTTATCTACTTCATGTTTTAAATTAGGTATCAGACAAAGCTTTCTCCAAAAGTAATCGTTTTAAAACTTGAGGCCGTCTGTACCTAATAACATCAACTGAGTTACATAGATTAGCTTGATCAATTTAGCTTACCGAGGTCCCAATCTTCTACGTCATGTCGATGAGCAGATATTTCTCTTTCGGCTATGATGAACCAGATGCAAGCGAGCCAGTGCGCGACAAGCGTGAAAGACAGCATGAGCAGGGTGAGCACCAGAGCCGAGTACTGCGAGTACCGATCCATTTTCTGCAGCAGGCGCGCCAGCCGAAGCAGCCGCGTCAGTTTCACCAGGTGGGCGTTCCCGGAAGGCGTCGATTCCTGCGAAATTACCTCGTTTCAGAATTCGGGCGTTATTAAACCCTTGAGTCTACACTACAAGACTACTATGCGGCTATTGAACATGCACCCTACCTGTGTCCGCCGCGTATCCTGCAGTCACATTTGCATGTTAATGCCTTGCTTGATTGTCACGTTACGTCCAGAAATGCGCTGGAAACGTCTTGCATTTAAAATATGTCTATTAAAATCATTTTAGTGATTTTACCCCTCGTTTTTACAAATATAACAATAACATTTTATAACAACAGTTTACATTACGCCAGGCAATAATATTTACATGCAACATAAAAAACTATGAAAACATTTACATGAATCGCATGCGGCGCTCGGCGAGTTATAGGTCAAGAGCGAAAAAGCAAGTTTTTTATTTTTTTCATGAACGTTCTATGATTAAGACTTACTCAGCTCAAAGTACCCACGCCAGCACTAAGTTATTTATTAAAAGGATAAGGATAAGTTTAAATTTAGTGAGTACATATATTAAGATAAGATTTTTACTTTCACAAAACACATTTACATTTGTCTAACTATTCTCCCACGCTGGCCAAGCACCCACGTGATTCACAAACCACATCAAGCTATTTACTACCAATTATTTGCAACCAGAGAACTTAAAGTTGGCACTCAAACACAAATTAAACAGAGCCACACGTGGTACACATTGATCGACCCATACGTCAGAGCAAGTTTGCACCTCGCGCTATTAGCCGTCAATTTGCTACAACAATACAGTTCAAACTTGGAATTATCGAGAAGTTCTCACCGTGCTGTTGTAGATATCGGACGCGTAAAGTAGGTCGAACGGCAGCGCCGCCAGCAGGTCCACTATAAACCACGACCGGATGTAGTTGAGCGCTATCGCTTTCCAGTCGGATACCACCTCGCCCTTCTTGCTCACGAAGGTAGTTCGGAAATTTAGTACTATATCTGCAAACAGAGCGGTTGGTAAAGCCAAGATAGTTTATAATGAATGGAACTATGCAAGGATCTCGGTCTAGATGCCTTGAATTGTAGAAATTCTAAGTAGTTCGAGCCAAGAGCAACTCGAACTTTATGAACTGAGCCGAACTTCGAGCAAATTAAAGACCCCCATTAGTCAGGTTCGCTAGCATTAGAATGTTGTGAGTCGTCGTCCAATAGCAATCGTGAACAAAACCAATAAGGGGTTTACGATTCCAATGGACAAAATTAAACTTTTACAAGCACCCAGCTGCTTGTCGTCACAGCGTTTACGACCCTGGCATGACCAGGTTGAACAAAACTTGCATTGTACGGAACCACCACAGCCACATAAAACGTAGCTATCAATATCAACCAGTCCCAAAACGTTTTGAACACCCCGTAATGTGAAATAATAAACTTAGATTTCTTTAGAGCTGACGTTTTGTATTCTGGTAATGGCGGATCTGACGAGTGAAGAAGGTTCTGAAATGATTAATAATAAATTAGAAACGTTATCTTGAGTAACACGGAATGTAATTAAATTAGAATATTGCTATGATCACTTCCAGTTCGATGACGAGGGTTTTAATAAAAAAAAAAAAAAACTGCTAAATTAAGTTAAAGGATCTGAAATTAATTTTTCAATTAAGAAAGGTAAAGCTATATTAAAATTTTAAATTAGATAATTCCAGTTGGACTGTTAATTCCTCCCTCGTTCATTATAGATACAAATGTTACCTTACTAACATTGTTGAGTTTTAGTTTCGTCTTCGTCTTTTCCGGTTTATAATGTCCTGAAAGCTGGTATAAGACCGCCCGAGATCTGCGCCTGCCCATGTTGGCGGGCGAAGGCGCTTCGGGGTCAAGATTGCCATTCGGGTCTGGAAGTAGGCAACTAGATTCAGCGCGGAACCGGGCGCCCAAGAGTGCCGCTGCGGGTACAAATGGGGATAACGCTAGAGTGACCACGCCAGCCGAAGGCCGCACCGCGGCTCCTGTGTTCACAAACCACCCTGTTATAACCTCCGCACGCTTTCGCTGTCACAATCGTTTGGAGCCGATTTGAAAGCGCCCTCCGGAACTTCCGATCTGATCATCCTAAATCATAATAAAATGTTACCATTTGTGGCAGTTTCTGCTGAGTGTGAGGTTTTGCCTCAAAACTTTGTTTGTGACAGATCATGCCGACAATTTACAAAAGTGGCAGATTTCAAAGACTCCACGGAAATTCACATTACTTTATTTGAATAGGTATGCAATGCACTCATTTTTAACGTAGATTTTTGCCTAGTCTGCAGTATTTTGTCGCCTTTTTGAGATGGTCACACCATCCGATTAAGGGTGTAGGATCGGAAGGTCTGGAGAGCCCAATAGAGTGATTGAGCGATAGAGTGAGTTGTCGACGTTCCTAACGATTGTGAGTACGGGGGCTTTTCACTAGTACATGGCACATATCAACGTATATCCCTTTATTATAGTTTCTTACTTTTTTAGGACCGAAATAATATGACACATACATCTCCATCTTTTCAGAAATGAATGACATTTAAAAATCAACATGACAAAAATGACACCAATGTATTAGACATCAAACTAAATAACACAATGATTTCGATATACTTGTCAAAGTACCATGCACCAGTAATAACGAGCCTACTCGTAAAAGTCAATGAAACACAAGTATTCTCTTTGATGTAATCACTAGAGAGAGATCCCCCGACGTAATTTGTTCTTCTTAAGAGCTTGAAGGATAATCATAATTAGGCACACTCTAACAATACTTATATGAAAGAAACGTGGAGAAAATCCCCGAGAGGAATAAGATTAATCCGCTTTGACGGCGGCAGTTCGGAATATCTCTCTCGCCGGATTAAGTGACGAAACGACGTATTCAAAAACTTGAGAGGGCCACCGAATCTCAGCATTAGGGTGGGTTCACACGTACCACAGCCACACTACATCGCAGCGACATTTAGTAATCGTATTTGCGTCGTGATATCTATTTTTTTTTTATGAAGTTGCATTATCGCTAGTAGTAGCGTATAATGAAACAAAAGATGTGTTGTTACGTAATATACTTCTTATTTGATTCTTTTGATGAAGTACAACCCGCCCACGTGTTGTGTGTGGCTGTGGTGTGGTTGAGGTTATATTGTGGTTATGGTTCGTGTGATGACACCCTTATACTCGAGCAAAGAGCAACGAATCCTGCGTAATTAACCGTTATTCGGAATCCAATTAGGCACATAAACTAATTATTAAAGTCTGACATTTCTATTGCGAAGACGAAATGTAATCAGATTTCGTTCCTTTGATAGTTTTATTTACTAATTACTGCAAGATTTGGTGGACTTTTCGTGAAAATGTCGCCAGCTAAGTAAAAAGAGAAAATTTTACTAAGACAAGTTTGAAATAGAGTTAAAGTTCAAGTTTTGGAAAGATAAGTCTACCAAAATTTTAATTTACTGATTTAACTAATAATAAATAGACATAATTCATGTACATTTTAAAAAGTGAATAGTTTACTATTAAAAGTAAGTAAAGTACAGCCGCTTAAATATAGTGTTCATATTTATGAACTTAACTACACATTCCATAATCTTCTATGACTCTTCTAAGTATCTAAATTTCACTAATATCATGCATTTTCTGCAAAAAGTTAATCATGCGAAAATTCAATGCTAAATTATTATCATTAATTTTACAGCACCCAATAAAAAAACAAAATGGTATAGAAGAAATCCTTCTGGAGTGATTAGTCCGTGTGTTTGTCATAGCTGTTATAAATTGAAAAATCTCTTCAAAATATATTTCTCTTACGTTCATTACAAATGGAAGCATTTATATCTGATTTTATTTTCATTGTAAAATGCGTTGAGACGATGGACCGAATTTTCATTGCGAGGTCACTAGGTCAAGAGGAGTATATAGGTATCATGCCAAACACATAGGTTGTAATTTTCTTTTATTTTATGATCGAAATATAAAAATCTACCAAGAGTCAACTTTATAATCTATTCTTTTTTGCAAATTAAATTTAACAGACTATTAATTTTATTAAATAACGAGTAAATACGAGAATCAATAGTTGAAACTTGCCTCCCGGCTGCTTTCAATTCGTACGATATTAGAAATCACCAAAATTAAAATAAACAAATTATTCTATCAATTGTTAGTCTATAAAATTACGTTCTGGCTTGTGACCATACCAGTGTTTTGTACGGATCTTGGAGAAAATGACGTATTAGTTAACTGTAATATTTCTTTGACGAAAAATAATATTTAATTAATTTGAACGCACAAAGCAAAGCCTATAAGCCCCTTCATTTAACAATTTAATTTATTATTGTTTGTCCTCATCGTTGTCATATTTTAAAACTAATTAGTATACTATCTCCCATCGTTAAATAGCCAAAATGTCTGTGGTTAAACATCAGAAGAGCGCTGTGTTTTTCATTTATGAAATTCACTGAGTAAATAGGTAAGACAATGTGCTGTGCAGTGTGTAGTAACTCTGACAAATAAAACGACATAATTAAACTCAAAATCTTGAAATTGCAAAGCTAAAACTGGCGACATGTCTATTTAACAGTCACAATGAAACACAAGATGAAATATTCACAAAAAGTATATACAGGGTGGTTTTAATTTTTGTAACACAAAAGAATTGAAGAGTCTTTGGGGCCGTTCAACAAAAATGGCCGCGATTCGACAAAACCACGATCTAACTAAAATAAGACCATACCTGTAATTTTCTGCCTTGCTAACAGAAAGGGACGGCAATAAGTATATATACGGACCTATTGTAATCCTGTCAGTTCTAGAATCTATGGACATTTAAGTCGTGATGCGAACGTCCTGTCCAACTTATAATATTTGAACGAACTTTAACTAACAGGGTTATAACAAGTCCGTCTTTCCATTAACTCAAGAAAGAATATAACAGGTATGGTTTGGGTGACTAAGATATGCTTGTTGCCGAATCGACACCACCGATGACCTTTTTTTATCATTGAAAAGTGAATCAGAATGCTACAAACGAAACATGCAAACATTCTTGTAACGTAAAAGTCCAATTTTGATATTTAATTTAATTTGGGTTCCCTCGACTCTATTTAAATTTCAGTCAACACTGAATGTACGTATAACGAGTTAAAATATGTTTCTCAACAGCCACCAACAGATGTTTACTTATGTAGTTAGTTTGTAGTTACTCAATTAACCACCTACATTGAGAGAGTTAAGGTCAGCTTAAAGCTACCGAGATTGCTAGTGACGTCATAACTCTGTTTAATCCTCATGTTGGTAATTTCGGGATCTTCGCTAACTAAATTTGAAACATCCTTTTTAAATTAGTGTAGGTGTTGGTATCGACTTTGGATAGATCAATCACATATTTATTAGATAATTTCAGGTTAATCTTCTTAATTTAGTTAGACGAAGAAGCGAGGTAGAAACTCTACAGCTGACTTTACTGCTGTTTTATAGAGGGTAGGTAGGTAGTGTGATCGTTTAAAGATGCGTAGAAGAAGAAGATACGTTTTAACGTCACAGTCGTAATGTAAGCTGGTGACTTTCTTTTAAATCATGGAAATGTGTTAGCTAGAATCGACACCGTTATAAGTGGTAATTTTTTAAACATCCTGTTGTACCATTCAGTAATAAACAAGCATATTATAAGTACTTACAAGTTTTTAGTGCAAAGGGAAGACAAATTTCCGGGATATTTGATTTGCACAAAGCACCTTTTTTACGGTCTGCGTCCTACCTAGCTTTACTTACATGCACATATTAATTAATCATGACGTCCATATTAAGATCCTTTACAAACACTGTTAGGAACCATTACTTTGAATTTCACATAGTTGTTTGTTTAGGCAATGGGCTACGGTACAATAACAAGAAGTTCAAGAGTTCTACCTCTACTTAGACTTGAGGTCTGTCTATCTACCAACTAACCAATTCTACTGTGAGGCAACTACGTATTCGTAAGGGAACTTTACCGTGCTGTGATGCTCGCAACTGCTACGGCCAACTAAGGCCAACGGGTAGCTAGCAGGAGCTCAACTAGTCTATCTTTACACGGGACCTATAGCACTAGAACAACGTGCTTAGTACATGTTATCACAAATGCAGATTATTCAGACACCTCAACAACAACACTTTGTACTTTGTAGTTTGCACTTAGAGTTATAGAAGTTGTTTTGGCAGGATATTGAGGATACTTACCGCTGTCAAAGTCCTCGTTAGTGTTCATGGCGGCCATCTTGGTGTTGGTGATGTCCTTGAACGAGGCGAGGAACAACACCACTTCTCGCTTCTCGTTCTTAATTGGGACGATATCGAGCAAACACCAGAACGGGGTGCCTGTAAATTTGAATCGCCGTGAATTTCGTTTGTAATTTAAATTGGAAAGCGCAAACGTGCCGCCGCATTGACTATGGATAAAGGTCCGAGCGTGTTAATCCGCGTCACTGCATACTTAACTAGGAGCTAAAAAGCTTTACACTGAATACAATTTATTTACGACTTTTCTTGGCCGTGTAATGGTTACCGAAGAAATAGCTAAGCTAGCAATAAAGCCACCCATATACCATTCAAATTTTAGTATATATTCCCAATTGTGGGCGACCAACGGGCGACTGACTAAATATCAGGTGACCTGTGTTCGGCGGCGGACTTCCTGACTAAAATGTTTGTAAGTATATTAAGTTCCTTACGTAATAGCATGGCTATTTACACCGCGTCATTCTCAGGGCCGTAAACGCTGTGACGACAAGCAGCTGGGTGCTTGTAAAAGTTTAATTTTGTCCATTGGAATCGTAAACCCCTTATTGGTTTTGTTCACGATTGCTATTGGACGACGACTCACACAATTAATGCTAGGAACTGATAATGGGGGTTTTTAATTTGCTCGTTCCGGAGAAAATTCTCAGTTTCAAAATAGATGGCGTTGTGCGCGCGCGCGCCCAACATTTTGACAGGTCGTATAATGTTGTTTTGACGTTTTCGTTTCACGCAATCTGACAAATAAATTTTAGTATAAAATTTATGGTTTAGAATGGCTTTCTTAGTGCTGGTTTATTGAATAATGAAGTATAGATAAGCATAATACAGGTTTCGGAGATGTAAAAAGACTGATTTGACAAAATTAGAAAAGATATAAATAGTCAACAGACTTTTCCGTGTAAAGAAACGTTTTTTTAGCCAGTTTCAGCGCCCCCTGCAGGAACTCACAAGTATCGTCCAAAAAATTCCCATTGTGGCATACAAAGAAGTATGTATAGTTTTATCAGTAGTGCACAATATTGATCTAACTACAACAATACAAATTATTGGTACCGATATTGCACGAAGAAATAAGCACAACATAAGTATTTTATTTCTTGTTCTTTTTCTTCTTCAAGAAGATGAAGAAAAGAAGAAGTTTTTTTTTTTAATTTCCTGAAAGAATTTCCTGGTGATAGTTGTTCAACCCTGTTCCTTACTCCCCGTATTAGTTACTTAGGTATTTTATTTTAAATACCTATCACGCGGTAATCAAATCAAAGTATCATGACGAAGCAAAAGGAACTTCATTTCCGCTGGCCGTATCAAATGTAATGAGATGAGATGGTTGTCAATTTTCTTTGAAGTTAAATTTAAATGTCCGCGCGCTCTTTTGAAAATATCTAGGTATATATGAATAAAATTTCGTAAATATTTTGCCGGTGTAAATTATGCGCATATTTTAGGTAAAAAAAAATAGGACCCGTATTTTCTTTTACGTTTGACTTTCCTTGTAAGAATACAAAATTGTCTTAAAATATTCGTTAAATTCTACATGTTTATTTTTTTATCCTTCGTAAAACGATGTTAGTACCTCGCTCTTTTTATTATTCTTTAGTTAGATAACAAATTGGTTTGACGTTCTTCCAAATCATCCGAATCCTTTCCGATGGTAGTACCGACTCAGGAATACACTCATTTTTCAAAGCGCTTTCCATGCAGCTAAAGATCAGCACAAATGGCGAAATATTGTATAGGTTATTTTACGAATGAATCACGACCCTCTGTAGTGCGGATAACGACCCAATAGGAGAAGGAAGTTTTGTTTGCTACTTACCATTTTTCTTATAAAATATGAGTTCGAGTTTGAGTTCATGTTTGGAGTCGAGTGCGGCGTCGATCTGCGAGCGGTGTTCCTCCCTGGTGTCGGGTCCATGCAGGAACTTGCACGCGCAGCCCTTCTGCATGATGTGCGCGCGAGCCCACCCCGTCAGCTCCACGAAGCCGTCCGAGCAGTACACGATGGGGTAAGCCGGCACCTGCGCGTTGCCCAGCACGAAGTTACTGTCTGTTGGCAAGGAAATGATTCATGTTAACTTATAGGCTAAGTACCAGTCAGAATCGCGCACGAAGTGTTCTGTATCATTATTTTATTTTAATTGATTTTTCCATCGATACGAAAAGTAGAAGAAGATTTATTTTTGAAGTGAACATACAACAAAATTTTCTGCGAATATTTTAACCGTCTGATTGTTGCCGTTATTAAAATCGAGCAAAAACGGCAAAATGATCTCGTTTTTTATATGGTTTTTTTTTGTATTTGTTGTTATAGTGCGACAGAAATACGTCACCTGTAAAAATTTCACATTTCTAGCCAGCACGGTACAGAACCTTAATTATCAGTTTTTGCAAAAGTGGCAAGACAGCTAGCTTTAGAGCAAACTTAAAGCAATCACTCGTCAATCGATCCAGGTTTTAGTGTAGGTATCTATATGTACCTACTGGCTGCAGTGTGGTGTGTGACGGTGACGCGGTGTTCTATTTTAACCCACACAATGAGGCGTGGTGGAACGGTTAGTTGAATTTGTTTACTATTGCTACCGATTGGCTGAGTCTTCGATTCGCTGATCTGATTACAAAATGTTCCCGGAATACGGACGTCATGAGCTTGAACTTTCACGCGTCTTAGAAAAGGTAGTAGAAAATAGACCAGATTACATAAAACGTTTCAATATATTATTACTAAAAGGAGAGAGAGAGAGAGAGAGGTCAAATAAAATAATAAAGTCACAACATAATGAATGACTAATAGAGATGAGAAATAGATTTGAAAATGTTGCCGTTATTATCCAAATCATACTCGTAGATAAATCAATCGTAATTTATATTATCTCTTAAAATAAAGTGGCAAGGGCTCATCAACTTGTAAAAATACTTATACGTCAAACATAAAAGTTAATAACATGTAAAAGCGTCTACTTTGTAAGTTTGCGACAACAGCGACTACATTTAAATTCAAGGACATCATATTCCAAAGCTTCTGTAACATTCACTTTTATTTACAATCTTCTCGACTTGCTGGATTCAATTTCCTGAAACGGTAGTTTGACGTTTAATATCATAAATAAATTTGTCCATAGGGCGTGTCCCTTACCTTTCCATATTTGGTAACAAAATTTGAATAAGTATTGCGGGAATACTTATAGGCTAATGTAATGGTACCTAGGTAAACTATAGGTATAATGTATTTGCTTGTTTACTACCTTGGACTAGGCTGAGATAGGTTACAGTGTAGAGCTATCTCAATCACGATAAATGATTTCAAGTTAATGTAAATCTGTTCCTGTATGAAATCTAAAATTCAACGAGACTGTTGGTGCTACATTTAACAGACAATAGAGCAACAGTGAAAATAAACTACAAAGGCACAAGTGTATGTTTTGTTTCACAAACCCGGTCCACTTTTTGTGAACTGAGTGTGCTACTTCGTTGTAGAGTGGGAGTATTTCAACTTAATTTAACTATTAATCAAAAATTCGATTCGTATAGTATCTAGGTTAATTGAATGAATGCCCATTCAGAGAGATGTTGTTTATAGTTTGGTCAGGGCACGCTGATTTAATTATACAAAGCTAAATTTAGCTTTGTATAAATGTTACCTCGTGACATAAGTTGTCTTCATTATTTTAATATTTTACGGGTAGCAACGAAATTTTACAACTCACAGCAAGGTTAGTTTGTAAAGTTATTTGATCGGTATGGAAAAATAAATATGACAACCTCGCAAACCAAATAAAGGAAGTAGGAGAAAACAAAGAAAGAGTAGGTACAACAAATGCAATAATCCACATCCGCATTGTATAAAATATGGCAGTATTTTGTTCGAGAACATTCGCAACTTTATAATTGGTTCACTAGCAGCAGTTTAGAAGCAATATCCTTCTGCGGTGAACATTCCATACAAACTATTTTGCAAGCTGTAATATTTGGAGTGCTTGGGAACGAGAAAATTGCATACAATTTGGGGCGGATCCCTCATTTCCACCGAAAGGAAACAAGCAAAAGGGTGCTGGGTTTTGCAAGTAAATAGGTGTTGGTGGTGTGATACAATGCAAGCATTCAGAACTGTATACTATAAATATAACTGTAGTAGATCGGAATATACCAATACACCATATTATTCCGTAGGAAACTACCTAATATGCACAATATCTTCATTTGTATAGGTACCTTAGGTTCGTATTTATAAAGCGATCTCAAGATTGAGCGCAATATTAAGTATGGATTTGACAGGTTGTTTTGTACTGAAATGACATTTCTGATACGAACTCAAACTCGCTGTCACTCTTGAGAGCTGATTATAAATACGGGCCTTAGATTGTATTATGACAAATATTATCAAAAAGGTGCTTAAAACTAAGCCGAGAAATTGAAAAAGGTTTATCAAATTGTATCCAATAAACTGTGCCATTTATTGATACAATGGCATTATACAAAACTATTTGAGTGATGTCGAGAAAACATTGTAGGTACCTAATTGAAGCGATACCGGGTAAAATCTCACACGATCACGGCATAATATGTAGAGCGTCAACAAAATCATGAAAGCCGTTTTCACTGCTTTATTTAAAGGGGTCAGTTCGGATAGGATTGTATAGTAACCAGGCTACCTGCATCGCCTAAATTGCAACACACCGAAACCTGCAGGTCCCTCTTCCTATCTACTGGCTTAGAGACGCAGGCAGTGTATCTTCTATCATCTACATCGTTCCCCGTCCGAATGGAATAAAAATCGCTACACACGAAAGCTACACAAGAACCCTTGAATTTAGTCAGATTTACGTAACAGGGCTTAGTGGGTGGTGATAAGTGCCTTGACCATGACCACTGAAAGCTTTGTTTCTGAAGGGCGTATAGCGCATTCACTTTACCTTTTACTTCACACTTAAGCGAACGAGTGAACGCAAGCCATTAAGTCCAACGCACACCATCGGTTTCATATAGAAAGGGTCGTAAAGCCGTACTTTACATCAAGAGGCAAATATAAAAATCATTAAACTGTATACAGGGTTCAAGGGAAGAGTTTATTTCTTAGTTATAATATTTTCCAGAATTTAGCTACTCACTTGTAGGTTTAACGGAGGTTTTGACCTTAACGTTTCGACCATAGGGTCGAATACCACCCTATACCTATATGCTGTATGACGAAGACCGTCGTATAGAGTCGAAACGTTGAGGTCCGTCAAACTTGTTCGTCGTCTTATTTAAAATAGGTACTTACTATAACTAGCTGATCGTCAATTTTCTCTAATTAATATCTTACCCTCTTCCACAGAACAAATATAGCCTCTTCTGTGTCTTGGGCAAAACTTTTTTTTGTTATCACGATATTGCACTGCAGAGTAGAACTCGTATTTTCATCAAATACTTAGAGCAAGCAGTGGATGTGAAATCCATGAAGCTTTCATTATTATATTGCATTATTATATAGATATTGCAGGAATAGACATGTCGTCTATCTTCAAATTAAAAATGTCGACCATAATTTGGGGTTATATTATTTTTATGACTCTGTTTGTTTTGTTATCTTAAATACAAAATATGTTAAACTAATGATAGAAACTAAGAGATACTACAGGCACACTAAGTACTCACTACAGGCTGAAAATAGATACAGGTGCATAATGTGTCACTAACATAGATGAATGCTTTCTTTACAGATTTCTTTATTTTATTACAGTGCTTAAAAATAACGTGTCTTTTTACGGAAAAATATGAAATTCAGGCGAAGCTGTGGGGCTGCTATATTAAAACGAACGAGCTGCTAAATTCTAAAAATCACAAGTTATCGACAATGAATTTCAGTAATGGAGTGAATTGATTGGTACCGACTCAGCAACCAATTTCGTTTCCTCGCATCCGTTCAATTTTAGTCACGTTTTATTAGAACTTTCAATATTGAGTCGCGATTCATTTTCCAAGAGAAAAGGGAAAGATAAATTTGAACAAAAATGCGACAAGTAAATTTAGACGCAAAATATACCTACATCCTACACACATTCTAAATCTATCTATATCTATCGATCTGTTAAAAATATTGTTTTTAAATACATTTTGCCGTTTCAGCGCAAAGGAGTAACACGCACATAACGGGTTATGGGAAGGCAATAGTACAGTAGGTACTTTATTTTGGTTCTGGTTTTTCTAGTCGACACTCGTTATTCCGTTTTGTTTTTACGTTCAGTCTAGTCTTTTCAGTTTTATGTTAGTGCATATACTCGTAATTCGACAAATGGACAATTTCACACGAAAACACGATGAAAAATACATTACCTAAAAATTTTACTTATTCTTGGGTAGGTACAAAGTTTGCAAGGCAAGAGTATACCTACTCAACACAAGCACGCGCCTATAATAAGTAACCTGTGACTCAAGTGCCTTTTCTTTTCATTTAGGTTTTATGATCAAAGTTTTAATTAAAAAGTGAATAAATTATAATATAAATGCAACTCATCCGCCATCCCTAAGGCTGTGAAATGAATCACTAGGTTCTCTCCCAGTGTAATCTGCGCTTTGTCGCGTTAACGTAACTGAATCAGGGAGAGAGCCTGACTAGTTAGCGCTAACTAAGAGCTATGGTAGACGCAATTTAAACTTGATCCAAACTCTCTAACTGGAATTTCAACATTTGAGCGGATCAACGACTCTAGCCGCTGCAATGTGCAATCAGCACCCATTTGATGCACAAATTTAGGAAATATAACACAAGAATTTAAACCGTAGTGGAATTTCTCGATGGTATCTTCCTATGCCACGTAGACACATGTCCAAGTCGTGCAACAGAACATTATACAAAATAAAACACCCGAAACTGTGCCATAGATTGAGATAAATGGCCAAACGACAACACACATCTTCCTCACAAAGTAAATAAAATAGGCCCATGTAAAGTTAATCTCAGTTACGTGATTGGATAGCTAATAAGATGGGAGGGCCTGTCCTCGATTGAGTCGGCATATCGACTTTCTAGTTCCCTACCTGTATGCAATCGTACTGGTTTTATTTTCGAAGCTGCGCCGAGCCGTATCTTTTCATGCATGTTCAATACCAGCGACACAATGCGCGGGTTTTTGCTGGCGTCTGCTTTTTGCAATGCCAGTAAATGTCAGCAACGATATGTGGGGCATCAGCTTTGTTGCTTTTTGGATCTCGCATCGCTGTATCTATAAAGAGTTTCGTATAGTATTTAATTGAGGATAACAATTATGTACCTAATAGTTGTAGTTTTCATATCCCTTTGGATTCCAGTTAAATGTCTTCCAAAACAATAAATAGGGAAGGTGTTGTTCTTCCCATTTATAGTAAGAAACATGATAAATACAAATTGCCTTGATCTTCAAGCTATACTCCTCCCAAGCTATGCTATAACGATTATAATAATTTTCAGTATTCAGGATTATAATAATAATCAGCAAAATAATTATAATATTATTGTTGTTAATTTAAAGCGAAAATATGGCTGATTACTACTTTACTTTACTTTTGTAGGTCTGCTGTAAGAAATTTCTTTTTAGAGATAAGCAGTGCCTGTTGTGTCTTTGTTTCCTATGTATTTTGTTCTATGTATCTTTCTGTGTACAATAAATGGTAAAATAAATAAATAAAATAATCTTCACTCTTAAATTACAAAAAAATTACATAGAAAAAATAAATAAATCTGGCAACCCTACACAGGTGAATCAGCGGGTGGCTGGCGGTGGCGACAGTCGGCCTGCGCAAGCCGGTGGGCAATCAAAACTTCTGCCACAATCGGCTTCGCGTCAGGAAGGCTTAACGGCAAAAGCCACTTTGCAATAAAACCTAGTGATTGTGTTAAACTACAAATAGCAAATACCTACTGGCAGCTATGCAGGTGAGCCAGCGGGTGGCGCGAGGTGGCGACGGCTAGCGCAAGAAGCTGGGCAATCAAAACTTCAGCCGCGATGCTACCACAATCGCCTCCGCGTCCGGAAGGCTTACGGCAAAAGCCACTTTGCAACGTCTTCGCGGACTTTTGCAAAACAGTGCAAACTAAACAAAAATGATTCCAAGTTCTTTGACTGAATTTTATTTGACATAGATTAGTAGTTTTATTTCATCTGTAATATTAAAAGACTTGATAAATTATTGATGAAAAAATAACAACAGAATAAAGTATGACTGACTGACTATGCTGACATCCTGAAAAACAAAATAAAAAAACTTAAATACCGGAAGTCGGCCTAACTAGAATATTACAACGTTTACGTTTATTTTATGAAAATATAAAATCACAAACTAAATCAATCAAGCTAACTAAAATTAGTTAACTAGGTAGGCTAAGATGTTATGATATAATATCATTAAGGGCAATAAAATTGAAAATAAAATATGTTTTCTGCAGCCTTCCCATTTTAGGAATCGACACCTAGACAAAACAAAGGAAGTGCTGAGAAGAAAGGCTGAGAAATTATTTCGGAATAAACAATAGTTTTCCCGAAAATGTCCTGCCCTTTCACAGAACAGACGTTTTTAATTTCAAACTTGGTCTATCCAGACACTAATGGCTTACACCAGCCGCGGCGCCGTCTCATTTTTCTTGCACTCTTTTGTTTTGGTCTCGAGTCGGTGTGAGTTGTGACAAATTGTGAAGCGCAGCAAAACAAAAACCTGCGCGAGTAGATGTTACAGTACGACCACGCTTTATATGAATGTGACAAAAAAAGGAACTAACCACGAACTAACGTTGCCATCTTAAGATTTGACATTTCTCCGTAAACTGCAGCGCCCCCAACCACGTTCATTCAAAACCGCGTCGCACTGAACTGTACATTCGCGCGCTCAGGAAGGCGGCTGTCATTTGTTTCTTCCAAGCGATTCGCTCCGGAAGCTGAAAGATGTTGTTATGAGAAAGTTGATGGATTTCGGAAATAAATAACTGTGTGTACATACACTATACGGCACGTGAACGATTCAAGGACCCAATGTTCGCAAATAGACATTCGAAGGAGGCTTTATTCGAGCGAAGCAGAAAAATATTTTTCATATGTTTGTATAGGATATAAGTACTTAGGTATGTTTGCTTTTATTATGTTTTGTTTGTAGTTTTTTTCAAGATTTATTATTATCTAAACTCTAGCATGTTAGTGATAGGAAACGCTGTATTTTTAAGTAATTACGCTTGTTTATAAGACGAAACGTGTGTGAAACTGTAAACCCCTTCTTCGTCGGCAATTGTTTTATTTTAAAACAAAAAAAAACTATCTGTTGAATTGTGGAAATAAATTATACCCAATTTATCGCGTGTCATCGTATCACACGTATAATATTATGATTTCGTATTTGAAGCGACAATATTTGCAATGTAAATGTTACTGCATGGTTGGCTGTGTAATGCGTTTCCCCAAACTAATGTCAATATTTGATTTGAAATTGGAATAACTAAGTAGGTAGGTATAAGTGTACGTACCTTATATCTTTTGTTACAAAATAGAATAAAATTATAATAATATTCAATTAGTTACTTTAATTAATAACAATAAATATTTTTTGAAGATTAAATGGAACTGAAAACCTAATAAGATATGGGCTCTACATCTACATAGTACCTAATCTAAATCTCAAAATCATGAAATAGCTACTTGCTATGTTAATAGTTGTGTAACACTATTACACAAATATTTTATATCTGAACTACAAAATACCTACTTGAAATGCGAATTTTCTGGTAATACCTAAATGCTAATAGATTTTACAAAGTTTTTGAGCACGTCGATTTGTAAAGCCTTGAAGTGAAAAGGCTTTACGGACGAATCCATCAAAAATATTAAATAGACGAGCCCACAAAGGAAGATTGATGGCGTCTTAACTTCTAAGAGAAATGGTAAACTCGCTGGTGTCGTGTGTAAAGGCGCCTTAACTTATGATGCAGTAAATCAGTTGGGCGGCCGCTAACTTGATCTGGAGCAAAAAACCAAGATTGATGAGGAGAGGGGTGAGGAAAGGATGATCCTCGGTTTCGGCAGGTTTCGCCTTTTTTCACGTGCGAGATAGGAACTGAGAACCGTCGTTCATCACGGCGTATCTTCAGGTTGTTAACCTTTCCAACTTAAAAGTAATATTTCTTTAGAAAACTCAACGATCAAGTATTTCGGAATTCTATCTAGAAGAGCAAACTTCACTTATTTTTAAAGGATCATATTTTTAGCATTGGTAGTTTAAATACCTCAGAAAATTCACGTTACTTTCCAGCATCAACTCTCTACTGTAGCAAGCATTTGCCCGTCAAACAAAAAAGGGCACGAAGTTTTTGCCTTCACAGCCGTCAATAACATGGGGCTACGAAGCCTATGATGGGCCATATCCCATGCTTAAGCTGGAGTTGGCAGTGATCCTTTTCTTTATAGCAAGAAATCACTTTACCGCGCTCTCCTGGAGGTACTTTGTCATTTGGTTATTGGATTTGAAAAATGGCTGCGACATTATCAGAAACTTTTGGGAATATTGTGGGTTAGTAGTAAATTTTAAAGGATTTTTCTTGAGTTATTAAAAAAAGGGGTTCTGGACAGGAATACCTACGCTACGACATACTTTATTAAAATACTAGCTCATGACTTTCTTCTGTAAAACGTGAGCAAAAAAGGTTTTAAAAATAATTATAGCAGGAAACTCGTCTTTAAATATGCGAGAAAATTTTAGGCTTTATAATTAGTCTATTTACATAAAGCTTCATTCATACATCGTGTATATTTAAGACAGACGATTATGGCAAATGTATTCTATTTCCTCATACAATGGCCCGTTTCCGTCCCTCGGGAGTTGTCCGACTAGATTCAATTTCAGCAAGGAAACCTCAACTAGACTAGGATCATATTCGTAAGGAACCCGCGGAATTGCTGGCTTTAGAATATAGCCAGCTGGAGCAACAACGTATGAATATGATAATCAGAGTTTTCATTTTGCAGGATGTTATCTTTTTTATGTTATGAGTTGCTTAGTAACCTTTTACTTTGCTCGTGATTGCAATTCTTTTGATACGTGTTTGATACTATATGAAATAAAAAAAAAAAACCGCCCTAATTCAATCGTGTTTATAAGCTAGACATTTTGACATAAGGACCACAGGAGGGCTAAGTACAGTTATATTCAAATGTGAATTATTATTTTCATCACCTCAGCTCTAGCTACTTGTATGCAGTTTAAAATATTGCTTTCTGCTCATTGAAGAGAAAAGTGATTAGAATATTGGACGGCTGAATGGTGCACATTCACTGCTAAGAATTATAACATTGAAAAGTACCTAGTACGTTTTGAGAAACTTTGTTCTCTTATTGAACAAACACCGATTGTTTTGCCGTAGCATACTTTTCACTCATGATTTAAAAATCGCACAATTATTATTTTGTGTGTTGATATTTTAAGCGTTCTCCAACAAGTACATTAGGTTTTGAATAAGTCTTTAAAACCATTACCTACATAGAATTAAATCAAAGTAAATTTCAAGACAACACAAACCCAGTTAGTGAACTTTTAAGGTACAAATTGAATTAAACATTGTTGGAAGTAAATTTTCATGTTAACGTATTGAGTGCCAAGTTTGTTCTCCATTGTAGAGAGAAAGTCGATCGCATTATCTATAGAAATACTTACTGAAGTATGAAACTTATAGACTTTATTTAAACTCAATCAGGTTTATTTTATACCATAAGTTTGAAAGTAAACCTATCTGCCTCTCTTTTTTTGGGTTTGTGTGTATGGTTGGATAAGAAGCTCAGTCTTGTAGGTATTTGATTTAAGGCAATAGGTAAGGTGCCCTTTCGCCTTTACATTACAAAACCTGCAAATTACAGTAGGTACAATTACTTTTACTAACAGGTATTCGGGAAAAGAAGGAACTGGTGCATTGAGTCATGCAATATTTTAATCACTCAGTACATTATGGAAATTATACAGTCATGCAATCAGAAAGAAAGGCCGTCGTTTTGTAGGTATAAAGAAAAAAAAACATAACTTCTGAAAAATATTTTCAGCATCGACAGCGGAGAGTCGGAAATGAAAGTGAAATGCTACGAAATCCAATAAACGAGTTGGTATTGTGTTGTATAATACCCGACTGCAAACAATTTGTTTGTCTTTGTGTGTTAATTAAATTCGAAATAAATTTAATTGCTCAAGTTGAAAGGAGATCGATCGATGGTGCGCGCTATTTTCATTGCCTTCGAAATTTAATTTCGCGTCTCTGGCTCCATTTATTTTATGTGTTTAAATATTTTAAGGCGAGGTGTCCTTAGAAATCAAGCGCGCAAAGGTGAAGTAGTGTTCGGAATTCTTTAAACCATTTTGTGAAGTCTCCATAAAACGAGATGTAATTTTTTTAGGACTACTTCAAGATATATGCTACAGAACTATGAGGCCCAAAACACGATTTAATTAAATTTCCTCGATAGAAAAAAATCGCGAAACTACCTCTGATTTTACGTTTTTTGGCTCATTTCTCGGACTAAAAACCTGTACCATTTGATTGATATCCAATATTTCATATTTTATTTTATGTCACCTAACTAAACAAAATACTATTGCTAATTTGTTTTTTTTATCATCATGAAAGCTGGTCCTTGAAAGTTCTTCTTCCCTACTTCGTCGCTACTTCAAAAATTACGTAAATAATAGTGAATATTTTATAGGTACCTCCTTACCCCTCAGTCGGCCGCCGAGCCTCGTCGGAAGCAGACACGTACAACTTTTTTCCAGCTGCGAAATTTTTGCGACACTTCGTTTGCGGGGAAGAAGAATGCCAAGCAAAAGAAAAAAAAACGACGCTTTCCAAGCGTAGCTATAAAAAACAAAGTATGGGTAACTTGAAAGGGTAAGGAGGTACCTATAAAATATTCACTATTATTTACGTAATTTTTGAAGTAGCGACGAAGTAGGGAAGAAGAACTTTCAAGGACCAGCTTTCATGATGATAAAAAAACAAATTAGCAATAGTATTTTGTTTAGTTAGGTATTTCTCATGGTATAGTTCTCGCCAAACTTCTATTCCACTCTGAGCTTAGCGCGAACCATGACTTGAACTCTATTTCAATGTAAATACGGACTGTATTTACATTGAGTAGAAGTTTGGCGGAGATCTGTACTCTATTGCTATTGAAATAGAGTACAAGACGCGGTTCGCGCTAAGCTCAGAGCGGATTAAAAGCGGAATTTCAATTTTCACTCTTATAGTTATTCCGTTTATCATATATTATATGCCTTTCCATAATTGCATTCATATTCACGCCCCTTCTATTCTACCATGCATGAAACTACCTACCATTCGTTGCTAGTTGCCATTACACCATGCAGTCTATTGCTTCCAGTCGTCATTCATCACGCACAAAGCAAAAGAGTCTCGTACCTACCTATAGGTAATTCCCCTAGCAAACCCAACCCATTTAAAAAAAAAAAAAACATTTTTTTGTAGGTAAGGCGAGGAATCAATTCTGGCGTTGTGTTTCTAAATTAAAACAAAGATTCACTTTCTTCGGTGACGTCAACCTCGAAACATTATTGGATAATGTAAACAAAGTTGTTCACAGTAGCGATTTAACTAAGCTATTTATCTCCTGTAGCTATAAACATTAAAGAACAACCAACTTTCCGACGAGTAAAACAACCGTTCAAGTTTTGCGACAATTTCTTTAGTGGCAAATGTGGAGCTGCCACGCGAATCTTACACATGTGAGCTAAAAATACTACCATTTCTATTTTAAGCTGCTTTCGAGTATTTTAGCGAGACTGCAGACCTTGAGAGTGTGACTTGAAAATGTCATGCCTTAGAGATGATTCCTAAGTAATTACTTGGAGGAAGTTCAAAGGAAACACTCCAAGAAAATAGTCATCTAAATATGAATGCGAAGTACCTTTACGCTAAATACGTACTTTTTTTGTCAGCCGTTTTGTGCTCTAGTGGTCTGAACCTTGGGTTTCCAATCCAGGGGTTTTTAATTTGATATGGGACACACACCAAATTGTTAGCATCATTTTGTGAGATTTATTCTAGTAGGATGAT
Organism: Scrobipalpa atriplicella; assembly: GCA_029255725.1. Lineage (NCBI taxonomy): Eukaryota > Metazoa > Arthropoda > Insecta > Lepidoptera > Gelechiidae > Scrobipalpa > Scrobipalpa atriplicella. Next base: position 36,300 of record JARACY010001585.1, read on the forward strand.
TTGATTAGGACAAATCAGTCTGAATTTACTATCTGAATAATTTATAGATTATCCCGTCTTTTCTAGGTGAAGCTGCCAGCTGTCCCGGTCTATTCTTCCAATAATCGTCTTTGCACCAATCATGTCAGAGGCTTATTAGGTGGCTTTAATATTCAGACAGCATCGGGTCGTTTGTCGCTTCGATAACCTACAAATCTGCAGGAAAAGATAGGTACGTAGGGTACGTATTTATAATATTGTAAAGTTACAAAAACAACTATTACATAAAAAGATACGTAGGTTTTTATAGTATTTTACTGTTACAAAAGTGCCGGAAAGATAAAAGCAATTTCCCCGCAAGTCAAACATTTGGAATTCAATAGCGACATTATTTAATTTCCTGAAACATCCCGGCGGGGTTTTGTCCTAACATTTGTTACACCGTTTAAGACCTCCGGGGGTTATCACATTATTCCGTTTAGTATCAGTTTCTGAAGGGCTGCCAGATCGAAATATCCAAATATCTGGACAAAGTTTCAAATTGTTGGGATTCAGGGGTCATTTTATAAAGAATCCAAAGTAGGTATTTTATTTATAGAAATTGACTAACAATTTTCATTACCATGCTATAGTATGTTTAGTTCGAAGTAATTCTCGATTAGTAAAAGTGCAGAAATTTAAAATTATGACCTTATGAAGAACATGTACGACGAACTGGCCAATAAGAGGATTTTCAAAGAGCGGATGGGGATTTTATATTATTTTGCGAGCATCCAGTTAAATCTGGTAACCCTAGGCAAGCCCACTAACTTTAATCAATGGCCGCCACGAGGCCGAGAGGACGAGATAGAGCCTAGATGTTCCCCGGAGATCTATTTCATTTTAAAAGTTAAATAGCGCTCTTAACTATGAACTGCCGGTTAAGTGTCCTCAAATGAATGGCCAGAAAATAAAATGTTGCTGTATTCAGTAAGTAATATTATAGTAGTTCCTCCCATGATTATATTTTGTTGTTAAAAATTGGGAATATTTAATTTCAATACGTAACAGATCCTTTTTTGGGTCAATTTTTAAGTCATTCTTTAAATAAGGCCATGAATACGTACCTATCGTATCATACCATTAAAGTGGCTATATATCCGTACGTTGCGCTATGTACGTTAAAATTATGGTTCAGCTTTGTTATACCACTGAGTTGCGAAATAATAACATCACGTCTGCCAATTATTATGAAAGCTTTACTTACATCAACATAATTTTTTGGCAGATGTCTAATCTCACAGATCCAGATATCGTAGATTCGATTCCCACTCAAATATACTATCTAATTATTAATAACAATGCATGTTAGGACATTCGCATAGGAAGTCCAGTAATTGTCTGTCCAGAAAGATATATCTGTGCTTCAGTGCGCGCGATAAGCCATTGGCATTGGTCGTATCGAATCGAATCACAAACGAAACGAATCACGTCAGAAGCCTATTTAATTCAGGCGTTTTTTTTTTAAATAATGACACGAGGCCTTATCAGATCGTTCGGATTAAGGTTCACTGAATTACTGCTCAAAGTTTGTAAAGGGATATTAATAAACCAGAATAGAGAGTCTAATTAATATTATGAACAGATTCCAGATTGATATTTTATTCTGCAGAGGGTTATTTTCATCGCTTTCCCTCGACGCGCTTCGATGGCTTAGAACTCGCGACCTCGATCTAGCTAGTACCGCTGTATATTATTATTAAATTATCCACAGCTTGTTAGCGTTCATAACTTTACTATAAATCGTTATAGAGGTGATTGAGATGATGAATTTATAGGTAACCTTCAATAAACATATAAGCACAAAATAAAGGACATGCCCGCAGTCGCTTTACCTAATTTACATGTTACATACAATATACATACATACATACTATCACGTCTGTATCCCTAATGGGGTAGGCAGAGCATCAACGACCCATACAAAGGTCGTTCCGCTTCCGCCACGTCTGACAAGTTTTGAGGGTTGTTTAAGATAGATCTAAATACTTATTGCTGTAGTGACAGGTTGTCAGCCCATCGCCTAAATTACAATATACTGAACAAAACCCTCGAATCCCTTATTTGGTTTTTACAGCAAGTCCGGGAGGAGATGCAGCTGACACATTCTGTTTTTGTCATGGAAGGAAAATTACTACACTAAAATACGAGGTTTTTAAAATAAAATTAAAAGTGTAGCGTGTAAGGAAAACCAAATGAAACGTCAAAATCAGTTTTTTAGTCACAGAAAAATTAATATCATTTTACCTACACCCTGTACACGAGGTAATCTGTGTTCATAACGTTACTAGAATAACTTTATGGCGGTCGTGACTGCGGCGGGTGCATGCGAAGTCTCCGGCTAATTTTACTGCCTTTAAATAAGCTTTCGGTCAATGCGCCGATCCGGATCAGCCGAAATAACAACCAGTTAATTGGAACTGGCGCCAATTCTCAAAGATGTTGTACACCAAGCTCTATTCTATTGGTCGGCGAAATCAAAGTGCATTGATAGATGTCAGCAAAATCAAAGGAACAGGACAGGTAAGAGTGATCTGCTTAGTGTGATAGAAGTTAAAGATGCAACGTTAATTCTATTGAGGACCAATAGAAACATGTCAGGATATAATTTTTTGAAGAATAAAATGTCCGTCGAAAATTTATTTCAAATAGGTTCGCACCCTGAAAACGCTGACATAAGATATTATCTGACTGATTCAGAAAAGTTCAGGTAAAAGATATAGCAACGCCGCAATGAAAGAAAATGAATTGCAATTTAGGTACCTCGAGTCTGTTATGAAGCTGCAACACTTCACTCGCGTACCGACGTCACATTTTGATGTTGAAATTATGCAAGCTTTAACATACGCGGATGCACCTGGATACTGCAAGCTGTGCTCGTTCTGTATGCTAATTATAATTGCGGACGTCAATTTACGTGGAAATTTTATGATATATTAATAATAATAACCTTGCATCCGGTATAAATTTTCGTTGTTGCTGTGCTCATTAATTTGCGTTAAATTAACAAAACTTTTTGAAAATTGTGTTTTATGAGTATTATATACTGAATCATGGTTCCGTGCTTTGGAGAGTAGGTACGTCAAGCTGGCGGTTTCAGTGGTTGTCTTAAATAAGGAACCACACCGAACTATTAGGAGGCTTAAGAAATTTACTTGTTAAATAACATTTGTAAATCTCGCACTGTACTGTAGTCCTCTAGCCGTGAACTCGTTGAAAAGGAAATAGTAAGGAAGTGCAAACAATTTAAATACTAAATGTATTTTGTCGTGCCGTGCTTCAAAATAAATCACCAGCTAACACCTCGAGTTTTCCTTTATTTATCGCTGCGAGTGCATGACAGCAGCAAGACAGAGGAATTTCGTCAACATTTCAACCGAAAATATGAAATATAAATGTAATGTTGTGACTCACATAACTCTATTTACAATAATTCCCTGTCATGTGAGATATGTCTAAAATTACACAGTCTTCTCCGTTAAAGAATTTATTTCATCTGAGAGTCTGATCTGTTTTTTAAGACTAAAACCTAGTTTCTAAACTAGACTTATCAATATAAAATTAAGCTATAAAAATATAATTTTGCGGAACAAAGTCTTATTTACACAGAGAACTAAAATCAAAGTGGATTGTGGGCGTAGAAGGCTAAATAGGGGTATAGATAGATATCTCCTGAATAGATGGTTTCCAAAATCTATCGTCATGATTTATTTGAACCAAACAATTGGTAAACTTTTCACTTCGTCGAATTTGCATTGAATTCTAAATTGATTTCTTTTTTCGCCACAAAATGAGCGTGGCCTGCTTTCGTTGCTATTGGCAGCCTTAATCCCTCCCTTTCAGGATATTCAAACGCTAAAAAGAGAAATTATTGCCTCTTCAATGGGACCAAGTCCCTGAATGACTCTCTTTTTGGAGTTTCCTCATTGCCCACGTAGGATCGTTTAGCAGTAATATTTCAAGGCGTCATCGTTTATTAAGAGCTCGTAAGACCTTATAATAAACTTTCGTAAAAGTTCTCGGACGAATTCTTGGGTGTTAATTAGCTGATCCCTAAGGTAGTACCTATGAAAAGTTCGTTTATTAATTACTTTTTTCCAAGTCATTGAACTCACGATCGGTACAATAGCTTTTATTTTTTTCTTTAATTATTTTACAGATATTTTCATTTATTAGTGTAACTATAATTAAACTTCTAAATTAATAATTAATTAGCTTAACATAACGGTCTCAGTATTAAAATTCTAATTGACGTCATTATTTCAGCGAGTTTTGATTTTGAACTGCTCTAGCACGTTTTGAACGGTATGATTTATAAATAGATTCATTTTTAAACTTATAATTGAAAAAAGTTGTTGGTCTCTCGTTATCGAAGTTTTTTATAAATAAAAACTGGGAAATCTGTACCAAAAAACTTGTGTATCTCCGAATGTATTTAAGATGAAGCTTTCAATTTGTACCTATTATATCATTGAAAATTATAATACTAACTACAGTCTATGCTAGTACAATCAAACAGTCATTGCACGAAATGTATTGACAACACTCTAGCATGAAACAATAAATAGTGAATTTTCAGTTTTCCAAATACGCTCGAGTGTATTGATAATGAGTCGTGTGTTTACATAACACTGGACGTAAAATAACGGGAACAGGACTCGTTGTGGTCGCACGGTTAATGAGTCCAGCTCGAGTAATTACAATCAGAGCGAACTAAATTTACCGACCGACCGAACCGCAAGCATTTTCAATGGTTTTCAATGGGAGTATGCCCTTTACTTTTAACGAGTCGCCTGTATTTACGTTTGTTTATTTATAGCTATACCATGCGAAATTAAAGAGCAAGATTTTTCACAAAACAAATGCAGAGACCTAATTTGGCGGTTTAGACTCTGACAGCAAGGTTCATGAGGTCGTTCGACCGTGGTTCGACCCGTCACCGTTCACCCACAAGACGAAAGAAGAAGATAAGAAAGAAAAAAAAACATGTAATAAATAATGTACCATTTCCATATCACACGTGATGTCGTAATGTCGACACTGAGTAGACGTATTAAGTGATCTTTTTATAGCTTCGTCAGGTACTTAGTAGGGGTGTTTATCCAGTAAATGATTGAGCACCTTTCATTGGCCAGTGAATCAGTGATGGAGTATCATCGTCGGTGTCAGCTTACATGCTAAAGTGCCTTCATAATTTAGTCAGGGTTTTTGCTTTTCATGCTGAATAGCCAGTCTCCTTTATTATTTTTGGACGTGTAATGGTAGTGTTTTGAGATATTAAAATGTACTAAAAAGTTCAAATTATAGTAACTAATTAAGATTTGAGACTTTCGCGGTTGTTTATTACAATTAGATTGTATTTTGAACGGGATTATTACCGTGATTATATTTATTGTTACCTCAATATTTCAACGCAGTTTCATGCGTCATGGTTGAGGTAACAATAAATATAATAGTGGTAATAATCCCGCTCAAAATAACAATCTAATTGTAACTAATTAATTAATAAGATTCGTTGAACCTAATTTTTTTCAAAATGCAGTATGTACCTATATACTTAGTATGTATAGAATTTTTCTGTTATCTGCTACCTCTAATATATTTTTTTATAATATCGTTTTCTACAAATGATTAAAATAATTGGAATCAGGTCAAAAAGTACCAAAGCCGTAGCAATTGATTGGTACTTACAGATTTTCGCTGAGAAAGAGTACTTGAGCATTTTTGGACCTGCACTGATTGGTCCTTACGGATCGTAATCAAAGTATTCAAACAATTTTGAGTGGAAATGTTCGGTAATCAAAGCTGAAGTCGACAAATTTGACTGTATTTTAGAAAAGACAATGACGCAGCAGGTTCAAATTTTGTCCACAAGGCCCGTATTTATAATAAGTTCTTTAGACTTATAGCGAGTTTGACTTCGTAACAGAAATTTAATTCAAGCGGTGCTCTCAATCTTGAGTTTGCTTCATAAAAACAAGCCTATAATTAATGCTCATAATTTGTGTATGGATGTGTACGCACTGTCTTTGTGTGTGTGTGTGTCTGTATGTGTGTACTCACGGGTGCCATCGAAGCGTGTGGCGATAGTGTCTAGGAAGGTGTTCTGGGGCGCGAGCAGCCCCTTGCGGACCGGCATCCCCGCGCGCTACGCACGCCGCGCGCAGCACCGCACGCCAGCACCTGTTGACAAAAATAAAACATTTTTATTTTTAAATTGACTATTAGGCAACTTTAATACCTACGCCCTATTTTGACACCCGCTTCTACTGAATGAAAAGGTTGTCCATCGCCAACGCGGCAACGCAGCGAGTGTTATGGGTACTTTTGAGGCTTTTTTGACCCAGGAAGGTATTTATAACCGTTTTTTATTTATTTATTTTGTTTTGACATTTATTTGCTTTGTAATTGACATGTAAACTTAAATTATAATAAATATGTAATATAATTATGTCATTAAAATACTCGTAGGTATAGATATAAGATAAAATACCTACTATGGCATCGGAATGACAGCGGAAAAGATAGTGAAATATTTTTCACATGTCTACATCTACACTACACACATAAAATAAAGTGTTGTAACGAACGAACTACACCTCTATCTATTAGTTGTTAGGAAATGGATACTCTAACTTTTAACATTTACACAAACTCTAAAATAATCTGTACCGGAAAATGAAATAGCACAGTCAGTTTTTCACTGAAAATTCTAGTATGTTTTGTAAGCTCTACTGCATGCTTCACGTTTTCAATATGAAGCGAAACGCTCTTAAGCTTTTCATCTCGCCGCATTCCGTCTACTCAGCGAAATTTCGCCTGCAAGTAAAGATCGTTTTATACAGTGATTCGACATGTTTTCTAGCCAAAGTCTTTGATCGCGTATTTTGCAATTTCCTAGAGAACGTTAGCAAAATTACTAGTTAATAAGCTTAAGATATTAGCTATTAATTCTACGTAGATTAATCTAGGTAAGTATTATGAGCGTTATATATATTTCAATCTCCGGTTTAGTGCAGCTCGGAATAAATAATAGTTAATACCTAAACCTAGTAACAACGAGGAACTAGCCGGAGGGCAGCTGCCAAATTCATTATTTGAAGCTTACCATGCATTAACAGTACGGCATTTGATTACAAAATTAATATCCAAACAAGTGAATATTCAAATTACACCTAAAATAAACTCAATTTCCAGGAAACTTCTGCCCACAAACTCAACTGCGCTGTTTATATGAAATTTCAACGTTAGTAGAAAGTATAGCATCAAGAAGTTTGCAAACCACCTAGAACTTAAATTTAGTATAAACAAAGTATCACTTTGCTAGTAGATGTTATTTTACGTATACTGCTAAGTCTTTTCCCGTTTGGAACGGTTGTGCTTCCGTTATGATCCTAAACCAACACAGAAGGAAAACACTCTGTAGTACAATGTATGCACATTTGAACAATTTGTTAACGGTTGGTTGTTGTAGAAGAAAACAACAACGCATGATTTTGGGCTGGTTAAGTAAACTTAACAAAGCATAAAAAGGTAGAGATGATTTTTTGTTATTATCTAAATAAAAAGAAAACAAAATTTGGTAAGATTGTTTAGAGAGACCGTAAGGAAATAAACCATATAGCTGGTTAATTTAATTCATTTCGAAGGACACAAAGATGTTGATGTTATTAATACAAAAATAAAAAACCTTTTTTCGGTTATTAATATTGCATAACTTGATTTGTCCAAATTTTGCATAAAAACGATTCCGTAGAAATATACCTAGCTGACCGTCGGAAAATGTTCGGTAAGTGATATTTTGGAGGTGGATTCTTGAATAACAAATTGTGTTCCCATATCAAAACATTAGTTGAAATCTCGCAGTGGGCAACTTACGAGGTGTGTGCTGTCAGCGCTAGGTAAGCCAGCAGCTATCCGGGAACCGGGATTTCATTAGCCGTGCGATAAATCTTCCTCTATAATTAAACCGCTATTTAAGGTGACCCATAAACTGCGCCACTAGAATATGCCTGCAGCCTTTCCACCTTCTCGTAAAAACTTTATGTTTCATAAATGCGAACGCAGTAAATATGAATTAATGGGTTTTCGAGGCTGCGTCCTTTGCCGCTCATATTCTTTCTGGTTGACTATAAACAAGTGTTGATCTAGTATGGCGGCGGCTATTATTGCGGACATAAATCTATTATGTTATGGCTCCTGCGGTAATTATAATCAACCGCGCAGATTTTATGGGCGGCTTTTATCTTTCCTCTGTTTGAGCGGAATGTAGGTATTTTTTCAAGCTGAAATAATTTTATTTATACTATGAATAGTTAGTATGTACATTCCTACGAGTATACCTACCTATGTACGAAAATTAAAACATACATACTTTGAAGCACAGCACACTTAGCATAGTAGGTATTTGTGCCCCCTCCTAGAAAAAAAACCCTGCATCTGCCCTTGCTATGAGTTGTGAAAACGAACGTGAAAGATTTCATGCCACTGCTAACGTCAGAACAATAGTCAAAAATATTCTAATTTTGATAAAATATTATGGGATAAATAAAGAAAAATAATGGAGGTACAGAAATAAGTAAAATAACATTGACGTCAAACTAAGGATTGTTGGCAACAAACTTATAATGATGGCAAAATTCGGAGAGGAGAGTAGGCGTGAACAAACGTACCTTGCAAACACCCTGCTCTGCTCCATCAAGCTATTTATTTTGGCCATTATTTTACTTTAACGCTGCAAATAAAAATATGCTGAGTAAATAAGAAAATTCTAAGAAGCAAGAGAATTTGAGTAGAATACAGTCAATTTGATTTCTCTGAACATTGACAAAACTTTTTACAAATAAAGCAGCCAACATTTTGTAAAGTTCGGAAGTTGAAATGACAAAGGTTGCATTCAAAAGTTTAAATCTTTGAAGATTGTTGGACTTAAAATTTATTCTTAAGAGAGATATTCAAATAATTTCGTGAACCTCATGACTGCCGCTCCCGTTTTCTATTATGACCACTTTGATAATATATCAACAAAATATAACATACCTCGTAATCGCGAGATACTCCTGACAACTTAAAATACGTTCCTATTTCCTAAGAAAGATTCAAAACTATAAACGAAAAGATCGTCAGCCACAGGAAATTTTGTTTTCTGCAGAAATAGTCGAACCAACAAAAACGAATTTAGCGATGAATCTGAGCTGAAATCCTGGTGGTCCGGCATCAGGTATTCCTACAAACATTATCTGTTACTACTCTGGGCGTCTGGGCATACAACTGCTAAGACGTAGTAATTTCTTAGATCTTACTGCACTTTCTCGTAAATTTTTTACATTACTACTACACAAAAAAAATCACAGCTTCAGCACCTCAATATCAATGATTGAGGGAAGTAAACAGAAAATTTCCGGAGTTAAAAAATACCTGGGCTGGGATTAATAATTTTCCTTCAGCACAGGAGACAACCTGAGCGATAAATTTATCAAAATAAACCTTGTCTTTTCTACCGCCTCGTTCAACAATAAAATAAGAAAGACGAGTTAAACTGCGGTAAAGTGTGGACAAAGTGTAAGAAAAGCCAATCGGTTCACAGCTCCACTAGAAGCTGTTGGCTTTATAAATTCAATACCGAGAACCAAGACGCACTGTGCACACTCTGTCACCTTTAGTTTACTCTAGGGTTGGCAAAATGCTCATTTATTAATTTTTTTATAGATAGTAATTAAAGTTTCAAATGTTACATGTTATTTTCATTGAATTTTTGATACTCTATTCCAATTTAATACTAAAACAACATGCATATGTAAAACTAACCAGTTTTAAGGTATAGACACACCTTAAGCGACATAACTAGTTTCAATGACTTAATTAAAGCAGGTTTTTTTAATCTGATTAATTTTTATTTCACAAACCATCTCATTGAATAAATTGAGGTATCTAATAAATTACTTTCGGCTGCTTGCTGGTAGCTGGTAGGTACATCATTATATAATGTTTTTCAAGTATGATTGGTCAGTTTCGCAAATTTTTTATATGTCAGTGGATATTTATTATATGTCAGTGGATAGCTATTACAGTAGGTACTGCAGATCATCAACTCAAGCCTGTTCAAAGCGCTGACTCTATTTCCTTTATGAAAAGCCGCTCCGACTCTGTTTATTCTCATAAAGCGTGGTCTGCGGAGCCACAGAGGAGCTTTGGAGCTTTGCGCTCTTGGTAAATACCTAAGTTCTTTATTTACTTGCGTACTTATTTCTTTCCTTTACAAACTACTTCTATGAAAGTCACAGATGTCAAAGGAGGCTTCCTTTAAGGCGAACTTCTCATTAATTTCAAGGAGTTAGGTGAAAATTGGTGAAATCTGACAAGTTTCATTCGTTTATTTTTAAAATACACATACAGTATACACAATTAGATAAGAACTCAGAGAAAGGGATTAATTCAAATAAAGATATTTTGAAAGAGGTTACACTGTACTACCGTTAATATTAAACAACATTAACGTTCTCTTTAATCTTATCCCTAATGAATAGGCATTAGAGGTTGCTAAAACGGTACTGAGCTCGATTCTGGATACAACTTTCTCAACCTTAATTTAAATTAGTTTCCAGTCTAATACAATAATAGAACACTGACAGATGATAATCAAAAGATTGATCTATAGTAGCTTTCATCATTTTACTGTAAATATTCTATTAGACATTAATAACATAGCAGCTACAATCAAGGACAAATTTGCAATAAAATAAAAGTTAGATCTTATAGATCATCCATCCTTTCTTTTCTAACAAAGCTGAGTTATTTTTAACTTTAAAAAGGGGCATGCAGAATTGCGCCCATTATTAAAATTAATTACAGATTATAAATATCGACCAAGGTGTTTCCTTTGTGCTCTATTTCAAAGAGCAAGCTTATAGGGTTACTCAAGGTCGGTAACACTTTGATAGGAAGGACCTCATATATGCTGAGCGAGCTAACAATGTTTTTAGACAATGTTCTTAGGTAGACAGAATGCTGGCAAGTTATTTATTAGAAATACCTAAACGCTACAGAAATGTTTGAAAAAAGTATACACTCTAAGTTGACGCTAAGTCACGTTATGCAGGAATCAAACCTACATCAGTGCTTCAGAGAGCCGACCATCCTCCCAACTAACGTAACAGCACAGCATGAATGACGTCATCATGATTATGTGCACAGTCACGTTCCACCATCCAATAAAATAATGATGATATAAACGATTCCGATAGTACGGCGGTTCCCAAAACTGACCGCGACAGTACTAATATATTAACGCGGTTGCAGTAATGTTGTAATTATCTGAACAACTGAAAAAACATCGAATTATAATAATTTTTTAAGATAAAGTAGGCGTTTAAATGAGGATTGGCCTTATTTTTATTACCGATATACGGGGTGTAAGGGACAGCGTCCCGCAAACTTATAGGGGTTGCTCCGTCAACGAAACTGAACAACTACCACCAGGAACTTTTTTCAGGAAATGAAGAAAAAAATTTGCTTTTTCATACAAAATGACCACATCGATCAGACAATTTGTATGGAAAAGCAAATTTTTTTTTTCATTTCCTGAAAAAAAATGCTGATGATATGTGTTCAGTATCGTTGACTGAGCAACCACTATCAGTTTGCGGGACGCTGTCCCTTACACCCGGTATGTTGTGTTGCTGTCGAACTATATTTTTCTAGCCCTCTCAAATATCAGCTCGTAAGCCCCAGTTTGAGAGGGACTGGGTTAATATAATGGCGGTGGAAGCGGTGAGATGAAAGCTTTTCCGTGCTAATTTTATTGGCACGTGCTCAAGCACCCTCCAGCTACATTCAACCCGGTATCGGAGCAATTGCAAATAAGTGATATCCACAAATTATGATAATTAAAATTAAAGTAGGTATTTCATGAAATTTCTTGCTATTGTATAACGGGTGATTAGGAGTGTAAGGGACGGATTCCCGCAAATTAATAGGGGTTGCTCAGTCAAAGAAACCTAACGACTTTCACCAGGAAATTCTTTAAGGAAATTATTATAAAAAAATGGTTTTTCCATACAAATTGTCTGATCGAGGTGGACATTTTGTAAAAAAAACTGGCGTAAGTTGTTCAGTTCCGTTGACTAAGCAAACTCTATCAGTTTGCGGACAGCAGTCCCTTACGCCCCGTATTTTTGTTGCCTTTCAAAGTGGGTAGTGACCATTCGTTTTAAAAAATATTAGATTTTTATTTTACTTTCTTGCTTCGTATTTGGTTTAATCTGGAAGTCAATTCATGACTCAGGGCCGCAATCATAGTCGAGACTCAGAACCGCACTTGGGAGTCGATCAAGCAAGTTTAAATTAAACTTTTACTCAGAACTTGAGTAGCTTGTTAAATTATAAACGCAACCGCACTCAAATCAGGTACGTATCAGCTAATTCGAGTTCATAATCGTGAGTCAGTCTTTTTCTTCTTCTTTTAACTTATTTGGCTATTGCAACTGGCAAATCTGCCAGTGTCAAGGCTGCTTTCACCAGATTTTCCTTAGTTTGGCTAGGACAATGTAGGCTGAATCACTTGATTGACTGGGGAAGTTATACAGGGTGTTAAAATCAGCTTTACGGGGTGTAAGGGAAAGTTATACAGGGTGTTAAAATCAACTTTACAGGGTGTATAGAGAAGTTATATAGGGTGTCAAAATCAACTTTATTCTGTGTATAGGAAAGTTATACAGGGTGTTAAAATCAACTTTACAGGGTGTATAGAGAAGTTATACAGGGTGTCAAAATCAATTTTAACACCCTGTATAATTTCTCTATACACCCTGTAAAGTTAATCAACTTTACAGGGTGTATAGAGAAGTTATATAGGGTGTCAAAATCAACTTTATTCTGTGTATAGGGAAGTTATACAGGGTGTTAAAATTGATTTTGACAACTTCCCTATACACAGAATAAAGTTGATTTTGACACCCTATATAACTTCTCTATACACCCTGTAAAGTTGATTTTAACACCCTGTATAACTTTCCCTTACAAAATCAATTTTAACACCCTGTATAACTTCTCTATACACCCTGTAAAGTTGATTTTAACACCCTGTATAACTTCCCTATACACAGAATAAAGTTGATTTTGACACCCTATATAACTTCTCTATACACCCTGTAAAGTTGATTTTAACACCCTGTATAACTTCCCCATACACCCCGTATAATTATTTTTAACACTCTGTATAACTTCCCTATACACCCCGTATAATTGATTTTAACATCCTGTATAAATGGCGCAAAACACATGGCTGATACGCACTTAATACGTGACTAGCGACACATCTCGAGTGCGCGCCCGCGTTCTAAATTTGAATTATAATGTTTATAAATTAGGAGCGACTCGGCTGAAGTCTGAGTCGTGATAGCGTACCTAAGTAGGAACTAAAAATTAGACTGAGTAAGACAGGCGACTTAAAACTCTACATAAAACTAGTATCAAATTTGAGTGACTTTTATAAATACAAGCATGAGAGAGTTCAACTAATCAAAACCTAGAAAACTTTCGGAATTTAGTTGTGAATGGTCTATCTAGAGGAGGATATCTGAACAATACTACTGAGCTAAGAAATTCGAGACTATTCCTATTGTGTTACTTTACTATTGTTCAATAGTCGGTGGTCATCATTGTTTTGTACTAACTGAACGTCTAAATAGGTTTGTGAACTTGCCAATCACGTAGTTCCCGTTGTATTCAAGATAATAAATAATTGGATAAAGGCTTAAAACTACGAAAGATTTTTTAAATAATGTTTTAAATTTTATTTTTTATTCTAAAGTGTTACATAAAATTAAAGAGAATACAAAGAAAGAGAAGAAAGTATTGTTTGTTTTACCACTTTAAACTTTTCTTGACATTATTATTATTATTATGTATTTATTAAGAAATTAAAAACATGCATTAAAAAGCCGGGAGTGGTAACTTTAGCTCTATGATTAAAATTGAGTAAGGAAATTTTGATCTATACCAAAACAAAGAATTTGCTACGGCGTAGCAACCGTAGCGGCACTACGAAAGCTATGCTACATAAACGCTACGAACGACCCGGTAACAAAACGCTGACCAATCAACAAGCTCCGAGTAAACCTGACCATTAAAGTTTGATGTTCCGATACAAGCTTGATCCTAATGACAGCTTCATCCCGGCCTGTTTCGTGTTCCTCTATTTAGCTCCCTCTATAGGAAAACGGCGAATCAATGAAGTGTCTTTGTTCTAACGAATTAAATAGCACTTTTAAAATGGTTTGGCATTTTTCATTTTTCGAAATTTTTCCACTTGTGCCTTTGTTATCCCAAAGGTGCGATGTGTAATTTTTAGTTTATTGCGCGCAGTAACTGTGGAATTCTCGATAAACTTCTCTGAAGTTTGGGAGGCAATTAACTTTTTGAAATAATGTCATGGAATAATGTGAAGCAAACAATAAATTTAAAAAAAAAGGTTTCGTCTTAATCCTTTGATCGACTGTAACTTTAGGATCTCCTTCCAATTCCCGTGTTCCAATTTATTTGATAGGCCGTATAAAATAAAGGTAAATGTTTCACGAGTAATGTTTGCGTTTGTTACAAGAACCGTATTAATAAATAATTCATTTCAAATGAGAAAATGTTGGGCTAAAGTAGGTACTTGATGACGGGGTTTTGAGCGATATGTATTATTTGAATAAAATATAAACACTTTGATGTCGAAGGTAAAAGCTGAACATTGGTAAACAAAATAATTTTGGATATGAATAGCATAGGTATTCATTTACGTAGAGTTTCAGTCTTTTATAATATTAGGTATAAATGTACCCAACAATTATTGTATTATAGATATTTATAAAAAGACTGGAACTCTACGTAAATGAATACCTATAATATGCTATTCATATCCATCTACTCTGTCTAGCTCTAGCGAGTTTCTAGAATTTAGTAAATACTTTTTAATGAACTTGAGATTAACTCTAGTCTAGATTAATGTAGGCCGAGAAAGAAATGGTCTAGAGAGAAATACACATGCCTTGACTCTCGTTGTCTCTCATATGTGTTTAATAAAACACTGTATAATGTTTGTACCCTTTGTATTCTTTGTAATTTCAGTTGAGAAAATCGCCTCGTTCGATCGCCGACACCAGTAAACAAGAAACTCTTTCTTGCCTTTCCTGTTCACTGATCAAAGTAAATGTGAAGTGGTTTGTTAGTGATTAGCTTTCTTCGTATCCCCTTCTTACTCTTACAATCTTTGGATTAAAATTGCCTCCGTAGAAATGGAGACAAAATTGAGTAAGGGTGAGAGTTGTGACAGTGGCTGTGTTTATTTTTTTATTTTTATAGGTATTTATATTTTCTCTATTACTATGGTTTTTGGTAAGTTGTTGTCAAATTCAATATAAATGAAGTATATAAATATGAAAGAAAGAAAATAATAAATTCGACTCGGGCCACGAACCTCTTTTATCTTATTTTCTTTATTTCATATTTATATGAAATAAAAATAGCATTGTGAATGCTAAAATATCCTCAAAAATGAAGTATAGTCTTCTTTTACTGTCGTGCGGGTTTCGAGTCGATCGACCCGAAGAAACCTGGTGTCAGAGCGGCCTTGACCGACGGATTAACGTGCCCTCCGGAGCACGGAATCTTTTTTCTTCCAGACAATCAGGTGATTCAGCCTACATTGTCCTATACTGGGGAAAATCTCACAAAATGATAAATTGACAAATATCAATTTTGTATTCCCCGGATCGGGAGCCCATGGTTTACCTATACCCTGTGCCTATACCACTAGACTGGCAGGCAGTTACCCCAAATTGGCTCTTAATTTATTTACCAGTAACATATTTATCATTTAAATAATGTTCTTGCTTGTCATACTCCAGCAGTAGGTGTAGGTAGGTATTTAGGATCCAATAAAGGATAATGTATGTACATCATTATAATTAAGCACAATAATTCAAAATTAGGGTTTTTTTTTAATTTGCTAATAATAATTCATAATCAGAAAATAAACATTTGACGACAAAATAATCCTCATCGTAGGTATATGCTTAATTAATTTGCTTTGTATATTGGTTTTCTGTGTTAATTTGCATTTAGATCGTGTTAATTATTAATATAATTTAGCTTTGGGTGTTTGTCGATGCGAGAACTTGGTTGAACATTGATTTTCCGCCAATCAGATTTCATTTAACATTTGTAGGTTTAATTATTGTATTTCACACATAATTGTACATCGCGAGAAAGATACATTACGTCATTGTTATTCTATTCTCTCTGAAGATAAACAATATAATATAATAATTTATTTTTCATTGTTACTCAAATGTACCTTAGGATTCTATTTCATAAAGTCGGATTCATTTTTTGGAGCCAATAGTCTTTATCTTTAAAATACGAGCTGAGGTAGTTTGGAACTAAAACTACAAGGGGAATTTTGTAGCTATCGTTAGAAAAATAGACGTATGAGATAAGTTAAATCTAGAAGCCGAGAATCCTAGATCTAAGCTGTTCACAGATGGCTTAGACAAAGCAAGCCCCGGGTTCAATCGTAGCAAAGATAACATTGAGGGAGACATAGAGAACGGAACTCCGAGAGACAACCCTCTTACAATAACGTGGTTTGAGCATATAGGTACGGCTCAAAGGATCGAGACATGTATTAGTAGCTCTAAGAGAATAAAACATATTGTACGATAGATAAACCATATAGATAAACTTTAAAAAATTTCAGTCGACTGGGCCGTATGTTTTTAGGGGTAAAACGGGACCCTATCTCTTACTAGTTAAGACTCCACTGTCTGTCTGTCCTTTCCTTTTATATGTCTGTCTGTCTGTATCTCATGAACTATGATAGCTGAACAATTGAATTTTTTACAAATTATGTATTTCTGTTGCCACAATAATAACTACTAAAATAAATATTTAACTATTTTTGCAGTTTTTTACTCTAAATCAATACATAACAAACGACAACAAACAGACACAGAATATTAATTAGTTGTAGGTATAATCACTTCAAAAATAAATTAATTAATTAACGCGGGCCTCTTCCATACAACAAACGTGTTCTTTGCCGTTGTACGTAACCCTTCTTGCGCGAATCCGATTCGCACTTACCTAGTATTTTTTTAAACCACTAATGTCTGCACGTATGTTCCAACCTACATTGAGCACATTGCAGCTTGCTCTCGACACTCAATATGAATACAAGACAGGGGTCATCAAATATACGCTTCAGTTCCCTTGCTCATCTAATAGTATAAGAGAGCTGGGTTTTATCAAGCAGAAAACCTTCGCATATTCATCCATCTCTCTCTGCCCGCATTTCCGTACGAACGTGATAATTGCAGGATCGCTCCAACTTCTAATTACGTTGAATATTACTAGGCAAAGTTTTATGAGCGATGAACTACTGAGTCATACAAGAACTTAATAACTGAACGATGCTTATATGGAGTGCTTATTACGTATTACGAACATTCTAGCTTTGAGCTTAGATAATTCAATTATGTTTCATTTCCAAATGCGCCGTACATTATTTAGCTAGAAACTGTCAGAAGCGAAGTTTAGTAAACATGCTGTCAGGTCATGTATACCTAGTCCAACATGATATATTTTCATATTTGCCTTTCTGAAATGAAAATACAATACAAACTTGCCGCCAACTACTTGAGACAAACTTGAAAGTTTTAACAACATACTCTGAACACTTTCAACTTATTATCTGCAGAAGGTGAGTTATGAAATTAATGTTAACTATAGGTACTAACATTCAACCTCAATGTATAGTCACAGACAAGTATAAAAATTGTGTTTTTAATTAAAACGGCATGAGTGGGTATAGCTACATTTTGTTACGAGTTTACGTAAACTGAAAACAAATATTACCGAAATTTGGTAAATAAATAATATAAAAAACATTCTTAGAAAAAATATACCTACCTAAATAAAATATTTCTGCGCCACCAACGCAATAATCACCCAAGATGCTGGCAGCATTACCACGCTGTATTGCCAGACTAATCCTCTGGACAAAAAAGCTGCCAGCCCTTGGATCACCCGTGGCTTAGGTGAGACGCGCGGAAACGTCTTTTAGAAATTGATCTACATTAAATAAATATGGAAATTAATAAAGTAACATTACGAACCATAAAAATAAAACATATTATCGAACGTTTCTACAATATGCTATGAGCTCTGTAAAGTTCTACTTCTGAAATTATTGCTCTACCGGCTGATGTGGCCGTGGTACTACTCTAGTGCGAGTATAACTCGAGTTTAGACGAGTTACTTCGACTTGAGCCTCGACGCCAGATGTGATGTGAGTTTGACAACTTATTAGCTAACCACAACCGCGTCGGTACCGGGAATGAGAGAGATAAGCCGATTAAGTTCTACGGATCTTATTAGAAGAGAAATAGGAACCTTTCAACTGTGTGAGGAACGGTTTACGATATTGAAATTGGCGAATTGAAATCAATCAAAGTACATCGCTTACGTAACTTTAGATAGTATTGCATGTTATCCTAAACAGAGAAACTTTGCTGTTGATTTGCTTGATAGTTTTTCATGTAGGTGGTTTTGTAATATGTATGGTTTTTATTCTATTCCGTGAGGATGACAGTTTTATAACAATTATTATTAACAGTTATTATTTTTAATTTTAACTCGAGAGTGGTGTTGTTAAACACTACCTTTGGTGTTGTAGGATACGCTATTGAATTTCAACCGAATTAAGGTTAGACCACACTAGGACGTAACTGTAGCGGAGCGACGCGGCGCGGCGCAGCGCGGCGCAGCGCGGCAATGTCAGTTCATACATTTTGACAGTTTTTGCAGCGCCGCGTCGCACCGCTGCAGTACCGCTGCAGTGCGGTACGTCTCATACATTTTCATACAAAGAATCATTTGTCGCGCCGTGCCGCGCCACGCCGCTCCGCTGCAGCTACGTCCTAGTGCGGTCTATCTTAAGATGATTAAAATTAGGTCAAATTCTAGTTTGCGTTCGGTTGTATGATATGTAGAGACTAACTGTATAGGCTATACATACATATACCTACCTAAAATAGCTACGTTTATAGAACAACAG